>CM066925.1:7189997-7484519 GCA_033964015.1 Scolanthus callimorphus
AGGAAGACCAGGTAGCGTTGATGGTGAGCTGAGTAACCCTCGTGGTCTAGCGGTCGACAGAGATGGTAACCTCTTGGTTTGTGACGAACTTAACAGCATACAAAAGTTCACGCTGGATGGCACTGGTAAGCTTGTTGGTAAATCATCCGGTATCATTAGCAAACCCAGGCATTTAGCGTTATTAGCAGATGGTCGTATTCTAGTTACTTGCTGGGATAGTTATCAAGTACTGATTGTTAGGTGAAAATACTCTAGTATGCCTACGTTTACTGCACTTTATAGCGGAGCTCCTGCGCGGCGCAAAGCGCCGCGCTAGCGGAGCATCATACATAAGGGAAAGCGGTATCAGACATATGTATAACCATCAAGTCGCTTTCGAGTGGTTTGAGACAATATTTAGTCCAGGCATTTTATGGTTGGACCTGGAACTAATTCCCACAAAGCTTTCTCTTCAGAAACCTGTTAGAATTAACGTCTAGAAGAACATACTAAAAGTCCCAAAAAATCCCAGCACGGTAACACTCCGTTTTGCAGCTTTTGGCGGAGAGGCTCTCTGCGTGCTACATGAAAACGAGGCTGAAACCGGAAGTGCCCTTTAATTTGCTTAAATTTTATCAAAACTTCGACAGTTTCGCATAAAAACGTTTAATATCGATAAAACGCACACTGACGAATATTCTTTATTTGTAACTTGCTCAATTGTCTCCAGTAAAGCGGCGGAATGTGAATTTTCGTAAAATAGCATCATCGCCGTAATCGACAGTCAAAATTTTCCTTGTGTGATGTACAATCCACGACATTGTGACCCTAGCTCGTAATTGTGTAAATGTCACGAAAAGTCAAAGCGCATTTTCTATAAATATAAATTCGATCAACTTCTATAATCGTGTGATGGCGGATATCAAACTTTTGTAGGACAGTAGGAGGTGGTCATTTAGCAATATTTAACATATTTCGATGCATGGGGGCGTCACTTAGCTCTGCTTGGACTCTTCGCATGTTCCATACTTTGATTTGTGTCGAGTGGACTTGGGCTCTGGGCAAATAAAAAACAGTTCCACTACGTACTGGGCTTTCGGCGGCGGTGGAGAATGGATGTCTTCACGATAAGAACGTCATGCGTCGCCATCGGCTTAAAGTGTGCGGAATCTGTTCATAATAACGCCGTTGTGCTGTTATTAGCCGTTATTTATTCTGTGAGTTCGCCAGGAAAACATCTCTTCATCCCGTCCACAAAGGAAAATGTTGCACCTTTGCCCGCTGATCGTCCGTAGTGGGTCATCTTATTGGTAGCTCGGTGTGTTGGCCATCAACAACGTACTTAACTTGGCCATGGCAGGTACAAAAATTCACATCTCTCTCCCCACGCCCGTTGAAAATCGCATTCAGTCATTTCTTCTCAATGGACACGTGTGGGATGTGGATGTGCGTGAACCGGTGACTTGACGATTTTCTATTTTTTCATGTGCCATCCGTACTTCCTTGAGTGTTCTGCGTATGCTAGTGAGACTCTCCGTCGGTTAACCGTTCGGAACCATCTGCCCAATAAGCTCGCCAATTTTCCCGCCTAATAATGGCGTTTTTAAAGGGAAAATCTGACCGCGCGATGGAAGGTAAAAAAATTTTCATGACGGACTTCTTTCTATCAGTTATCGCTATTATAGCGATCGCTTATGGCTCATTCACCCACGGCGCGATATTAGCTGTGATTCTGGGGCGATTCCACGGCGATGTCATATCGCGATGTCATATCGCGCGGTGTGAACGGCCGGCGATCTTATGGCGATTTCACTTGCGATGTCGTCGCGACGTCGCAGAAGATTTGAACGTTCAAATTCCACTGCGATGCGGGTGCGATTTCTTCAAATCACCAACAAACGGACAAATATCGCAAAGCCAAATAGATGGAAAAATCACAGCTAAGATCGCGCAGTGTGAACGGACCTTTAGACATTTAGATTGCTTCTTAACTGCGATAATCATTTACTCGCTACCATTCATCTTTACCATTCATTTACAATCAACCGGGGTTCCGTCTCGCCTTTACTATAAGCTGTAACCAGTTTAAAGGGGACGTTAAAGAACCACTACCCCAGTGTGGAATGTGGGGGGATCCACATCGACATTTACGCAACATCAAAGAGATGAGAACACTGCTTGTCTGTTTTAAATAATGAAAGCCGTCTTCGCCAGAACGAGTTGGGACGGCTCAGGGGTGTTGTTCTCAACGGTCAATAGCGCTGCACACAGATGACGTCGACACTAATTAACATCTCAGACAAACAAATACACGTATCTCCCATTTTCTCAGTTTTCTCTCAAAAGAACGATACAAAATGAATTTGTAAACTGGTAGTTGCACTCGTTATAGCAGAGAGCTTGTATGCACTCCTACCCTGGCTCGTATTCAAGCGCGGTCCTTCTGAATGGGAATGGGATTTCAGATGGAATGTTTGTCTGAATCTTAGAATCTGTGCGCAGCGATAATGAATTATTCAATTAAAGCTAGATGGCTTGGAAATGCGCGTGATGAATCAAAATCCAATAAGTTCTTGAATATGTATTCCAAAAAGTCTCTAATAGCAAACTGTTGCAGATTTGTAAGAATTCGGAATTTCTCTATAGCCCTAATCATGACATTTTATCGTGCACCGTGAAAGAATAATTTATTCCAAGCAATGTTGCGACGGCCTGAATCAATTTTCTAGTGCAAATAGACAATTCAATAGCCCATTGCTAAAATACCTTATTCAAGAAATCGATCAAGACATCGAGCAAGACTTTTACTTACATTTATACAATAATAAATGCAGAATTGTTTACATCTTTACAGTATTGCTTTTTTCCTTCTGCAACAGGTGAAATACTCCGAGCGCTTGACTAAGTAATGA
This sequence comes from Scolanthus callimorphus, assembly GCA_033964015.1. Taxonomy (NCBI): domain Eukaryota; kingdom Metazoa; phylum Cnidaria; class Anthozoa; order Actiniaria; family Edwardsiidae; genus Scolanthus; species Scolanthus callimorphus. Next base: position 7,192,889 of record CM066925.1, read on the forward strand.
TAACTAAGTAATTATACGATGCCCGCGCGCTAGAAACATCATTTCAGACGGCTTTCAGGCACTAGTTTTAGAGTAAACAAACAAATTCGGCAATTTCTCTTTCTTACAATTAAACATTAACAAGTAAAACATTTATCTTTTCCCGTTGGTTCTAGTTTAAGTAGTCCAAACAACGAGCAATTTATATTTCTTAAATTTTTCAGTTTTCTGCTTGTTTCTTTATGAAATCTTTGCATATTAGAACCGCGATTTGCTTTTTTTCGAAAAAAAATACAGATTTTTTCTTCTCTGTTATGTGGGATTTTTGCACTGAAAAATAATTAAAATATTTTCAATGCCGATAAGTAGTTTTGTGCATTTTACATCGTCTTTTCGAGCCTCGATGTTGATTTATTATACCAGCCTCGTTTCCATGCGGCTACAAATCGCTTTCTCGACTGCCTCAAATGAATCCTGTTTTTCGGAATGTTGCCGTGGTGGGATTTTCTGGGACTTTTCATATGTTATTAAGATGTGATCAAAGAACCAAAACAGTTGAAATTTCTTTTGTGGGAATTAGTTCCAGGTTAGGCCCATTTTGTCGTAGAATGCCTTAACTAATTGGCATTTTTAATGACGTAATCAGTGACGTCATATCACGTGATTTTGACGTTAGATAGCTATCAACCTGAATGAAACTTTTGTCAAGTTTGATCGTTATCGGAGCTTTCCTTCCGGAGATATGATTTTTTCTTTCTCTTTCCTGAATAAAACCTAGTGGCGATTCCGTGTGTTAGTTTGTCCGTCCGTCCGTAACACAGGTATCCCATAGGCTGTCGCAACGCGTTTTGAACCCATTGAAAAAAAAAAAAAACAATTCCACCGCAAGGCAACCTGTTCATACGGCCAACTTGGGTCACTTTTGTATGTGTTAAGCGAGGTGCTGTGACATAGTCACGTGGTCATGACCTCATCAGTGACGTCATCCATACTAGAAAAGTCAATATCTCAAGAAGGCAACATCGCTAGGTAACCAAACTTGGGTAAAAATATCTTGGAGGCAAGGGGGTGCACCACCGAAGTCACGTGGCATGACGTCATCGATGACGTCATCAAAACTAGAAAAAGTCAATATCTCAAGATGGTAACATCGCTAGGTCACCAAACTTGGGTAAAATATGGAGGCAAGGGGGATGCACCACCAGTATCACGTGGCATGACGTCATCGATGACGTCATCGAAACTAGAAAAGACAATATCTCAAGATGGTAACATCGCTAGGTCACCAAACTTGGGTAAAAATATATCGTAGGCAAGGGGATGCACCACCAAGGTCACGTGGCATGACGTCATCGATGACGTCATCAACACTAGAAAAGTCGATACCTCTTTGACAGTAATGTATTAATTCGAGCTCCGCTTTTAGGCAGTGCCTAAATCTATATATTAGTCCTGAGTCACTGTGACTCCAGAGCTCATACCCAGAGGCTCTGATAACAGTAACTGTATATGTGATATTGGTGATAATGTAATAAGATCATCTCTGGGACAATTAGTGAGCTAAATAAGCCTGGTGCAAACTTGCGACATAACGACAAAAGAAAATATCACGCGATCAAAATTAGCGGTTTCAAAAAGTTGAAGTCCACAAAAAATAACATAAGATTGCTTTGGTGAAGTAATCTAGTGTTTTTTTAAAAATATTTTTCCATGCTTTTTTCGTTGCAACATAACGTCCATATTTCGTTATGTCGCTAGTGTGCACCGGGCTTTAGTGTTGAACTCATGTTGACTGTTACGTCATAAGTGATTGACTGTTGTATATTCGAATAAGGGGTGTTATGTTACTGACAGTTCAGACAGATAATCAAGGGAAGCGGAGTACCTTAGGGTCCGGTCATTATTTATCGCCTGGGGAGGGGGGGGGGGGGGGGGGGGGGGCAGAGGATTTTAGGGGGGATCACTTCGTTGTGGGGCGAGCGAAAGGGGTGATCTCTCAAAGCCTGAAGCCCTGAAAGGGGGACCACAAGAAATGTTCTAATAGTATAAAGTAGTTATTCCAGCAACTTCTCTAACATTTGCATTTTTGTACTTCACTTCACTCAATACATAATAAAAAATTTCGCAAAGAATATCATGTAATATAGTCTTTGCCAACTCGCGCAAGTAAGACACTACCTTCGCACCGTTCACAAGAACAAGTGTATCTTGGCGAGGAACAACAAACTCTACCAAAATGCCCTGCAGTGATAGGCCTGGCGGGCAGTCACTATGTTCGCATAAATAATATCATGTAATATAGTCTTTGGCAACTCGCGCAGTAAGACACTACCTTCGCACCGTTCACAAGAACAAGTGTATCTTGGCGAGGAACAACAAACTCTGCCAAAAATGCCCTGCAATGATAGGCCTGGCGGGCAGTCACTATGTTCGCATAAATATATCATGTAATATAGTCTTTGGCAACTCGCGCAAGTAAGACACTACCTTCTCACCGTTCACAAGAACAAGTGTATCTTGGTGAGTAACAAACTCTACCAAAAATGCCCTGCAGTGATAGGCCTGGCGGGCAGTCACTATGTTCGAAAGAAGAGTAAGCGTCAGTTCGACGTTACAGAAATTCTTCATTTGGGCCGCGCTTCAAGCAAATGAATAAAATAATTTCGTCATTTCGGCGCGCAATAGACCTCCTCGGCTTGGGCGTAATGCTGTCCCATTTCAGATCACGTGGCATTCATTTGAATAATCTTTCTTTGTCTGGGCTTCTTCCATATTCATATATCCTACGTTGCGTAGCAGAAAAAGAAAGAATACTCATGGGAATGCCACGTGATCTGGAATGGGCAAAACAAACGGGCAAGCCGAGGAGGTCTATTGCGCGCACGAATAATAAAAACCTATACAGGATTTGTTTTACTATACACAAAAAAACGTGTTCATCTACACTTTCTCTGAGGCTTGATGAAATGCGTTTATCAAAATTCGGGCAACAAAAGAAAAATGCGATCCCCTCTATCTGTAAAATTGTCTTCTACTAGGTCAAATAGGGTCGGGGGGGGGGGGGGGGTCACGAAAACGTTTAACTGCTCTGAGGGGAATCACGTTAATCATTGTACTTATAGAGGGAGGATCACTGCATTTTGTCCTTGTTTACCCCAAAATCCTCCCCCCCCCCCCCCCCCCCCCCCCCTCCCCCTAAGCGGCAAATAATGACCGGTCCCTTACAATCGTGTATAAAGTGTAATTCAAATCAGCAATAAAAGGGGAAAATCCATGGTATAGTCCAAAAACTTCTGCGACAATATCTGACATACAAAACCGTTAAGAGAAATTATTATACATTGTACTCCTATCTCGATTCTGATTGGCTAAGAACGCTCGCTTTACTTTGGGAATCACTCACTTTGGGGGTCTTCAAGAATCAACATACGTCGCAAGCATCATGGGCCTAGGGCGAGTAGATTCGATGTTCTTAGGGACGGACCATTTGATACTTGATAGGGAGGGTGGCTGATTCCCGGCAAAAAATATCGAGCAGCCTCGATCTGATCGCGCAAGCAAAGCTGGTGGCGTAAAAAAATCGAGCAAGCTCATTCCACAACTCTCGTGATTACTGTTTTTCTAGGGAACCTGATGTCTTTATAAAAAGTGTCTTTTTGCTCGGCTCGCGCGAACAGCAATAAATAACTTGCTGTGGTGGTGGTGTAGTATTTACAAACTAAAACTGTTTTTCCAGAGACTCAATTTCTTTAGCGTGATTTTTCGTCTCCCAGAAATAAGAATTTCATTCACCTCGTAGTTTGATTTTCAAAATCGCGGCGCGCTTCGCGCGCATCGAGAAACATAAAGCAAACTACTCAGTTGGTCAGCCCTTGTTCGTAAATTCGTGGACCCGCCACTGCCTGAGGCATCTTGAATAGCAAACGGCCTAGTTGGAGATCTACCGACCAGTGCAGATTTTTAACAAATTCCAAACACAAGGCTCTGTACTGATACACTAAAGGGCACTTAGATAAGAAGTAGAATCCTGAATCCAAACATCTTCATAGTAGTGAAAATCCGAATCCGGTGACCAAAACCCGAACTGATCTGGATCCTATAAGGGCGAACCATTTGACACTTGATGGGGGGGGAGGGGGGAGATTTGACACTTGATGGGGGGGGGGGGGGGGGTGGCAGATTCCCAAAAAAAAATTCGAGCAAGCCTCTGACCTAAAAAAAAAAATCGCGCAAGCAAAGTTGGTGGTGAAAAAAAAATCGAGCAAACTCACTTTAAAAACTCTCTCCTGTTTTACCGTTTTTAGGGAACCTGATGTCTTTATAAGTAGAGGGATTTTTTGGTCGGCTCGCGCAGCGCGCTCGAAATCTACAACAATTAAAACGCTTAGACTATTCCTTTTAAAATTTAAATAATTTCAGAAAACGTTTACTTACTTTAAACTGATATGTCCAAAATTGCAGCAGCGTCGCGCTCATACAAAGCGTATGCTGTGGTGTAGTATTTACAAACTATAACATCGTACTAGGCATAATTAATTTGTGAAAATTTTTATGATGTTTTTATGCAGTGACTCCATTTCTTCAGCGTGATTCTCATCTCAAACAAATAATAATAATATCACTAACCTCGTAGATTTTCAAAATCGCGGCGCGCTTCGCGCGCATTGAAAAACATACAAGCAAACTTGGAACTTCTCAGTTGTCAGCCCCCGTTCGTAAAACCGAACTGATCCAGATGCTTAAGCATACCGATTTCGCGAAATGCTAACATAACAGGAGAGCATGAAATAAAACTTTATTGAAGTAATCAATTGTCGTTTTGAGGGCGAAAAAAAGAAATATCAGGGGAAAAAATATCGAGCACAGTCATGTTTCATCTGGATGCTATGAGCAAACCAATTTCGCGAAATGATAAAATAACAGGAGACCTTGAAATCGTACTTTATTGAATTGTGATCAATTGTCGTTTTGATGGCGATATAATCTAAGTGAAATCTCACACCATCAAAAGAAATATCAGGAAAAAAGATCGAGCACAGTACTTTTATCACTATATTTACTTAAAACACAACTTGCATAATCGTTTTTAAAATTTTACTTCCGTGATTCGTGAAAAGCGTTTTCATAACTCCGTGATCCGTGAAATAACGAAAAATCGGTCGGTGATTCGTGATCGCTACACCCCCTTCACCCCCCTGTTACAAGAAAACAAAGTTTCGAAAAACGTGAAGAAGACAGCAAGAGAGATTCTCTTGAATTTCCACCCTAAAAATACCTTTCAGAAATTATTTCCATCCTTAAAATACTCCTCGGTCCTGAAATACGTTCTTCAGCGCACCATTTAAAATAAAAAAAGCCCTTAAAAGTACCGGATTTCTTCAGAATACCGTTTTCGCTTAAAGAATGCATATCGACCGTCATGCAACGCGACCGTGATAAACAAACCGAAATATGCAAGGCGTTCCTCGCTTTGCCCTGTTCTGTTGCGCGCAAACTTGAATAACGTTCATGAATGGTAGTATGTCGTGCCAAGAAAATGACGAACTTCAAACGATCACAAAGTGGCTCCCGAAGTATTTTCGTATCATACACGAAAATCAATAATAATACCACTGCCATTTTAAATAAAAAACAACCCTTAAAAATACCTGGTTTCGCTTAAAGAACCCCTAAAAATAGGACGGTCATACCTATCATCCGAATTAGAGGGAGTAACCCCACCCCCCCCTCCATACGCATACGTACCATCCTCACCACCCCTCTCCTTCCTTCCCTTCCACACTCATACTTACACTGGACACTGTCTAGCCGGGGGGCTGTGGTCTTGTTGATGGTAAATGTACCCTCTTGGTTCTTGTCGATATTCTGGAGTACTGAAATGTACTGAAATGTAGTGCATTTGAGCTCAACTTGAAACTAAAATGTTTTTCTATCAGACTTTAAAGTTAAACTACAACATTTGCTATTCCCGAGAAACGAACAGTAAACTTATAGGCCTACGGCAAACGCCGTGCCAGAGTCGCGCCGTTCCAACACAACTAAAACAATAAAAAGTTCTTGATTATAAAGTATAATGAAGTGGCATCCTTTGAAAAAGTAAAGACTCGACAGAAGAAGAGCGACTGAAGTTCTAGTAAACCTGTTTAGCGTGTAGAACGCGCTATACATGCGGCGATTGATTAACATAAATAACTGTAATGGCTCGACCTCCATTTAAGAGTACAAAGCAACTAATTGGTGACTGGATATTACCTATACGTACCTAAATCACTGTCAAACATTATATAGAGCTAATAGTGTTTCTAGCAGTAAAATGGTTAGCGCAGTTTGTGTCTTGTTTCCGATTGTTTCTTGGTCAAGAGAATCGAGCACATGGCCGCCGTTTCTATTTCAGGTTCAAGAAAATAATTTGCATTTTAAATTTCGCGTGATTAGCTCCAGTCTCGCGTGCAGCCTTTCCTGGCCTCCTTTGTATCGGTCACGCAACGCGGGAGACTGTATGAGTTCAAGACTGTAAGTATTATGAGGAAATCCATTAAGTCCCCGCGTCCACACTATATACACCGTTTTCAAACGAAAGCGGATACTTTTTGCTCCGTGTTCCGAAAGATTTGCGTCCACACTTATCGTTTTCGTATTGTTGTCCACACTACAACGCGTATCATATCCTCGTCCCCAGCCTACTCGGCGCGCCTGCTATGCTTTGCCCGGCTATGACGTCATTGGCTTTTGCTGCCCGCCCGAGAGCTTGAAGAGTGGCCGCCATATTGAATGCACGAGCTGACAGCAAAGAGTAGCATGGGGACGAGGCTACGCGTATCCGTACGGAAACGCTCTTATGCATTCAGTGGGCATGCGCAAACAAGCTCAACGCATGCGCATTTCGATCTGTCGGCCTGACGTCACCACAGCAAACCCGACCAATTTTCAACATCGAATTTCTTATGATCATGCTTATGTAACGGAGCGTCCTGGAGCGGAGTGGATAGCTTTTCACAGGTTAACTCGGTGCTGTAGGGAAGGCCATTTGTTATTTGTGATAAAATGATGTAAATTATTTTACTGCTCTTAAACTGCTTTTGTGAGTCGTGCAAGTAATATAATTTGTTTGCCTGTTCCGCTCCAATGCAAATTTAGCATTTACTTGACTTGAGGAAGAAACAAAATTGGACCATACTTCCAGACAAAGAGCTGAAGCGTCGTATGGCGACCGTACGGTTCTTATGCCCACGCCAGAGATTTCGGCCCTGATAGTCGCTATCCTGGTGTTGAAATGCTCAGTAGCTAGATACCTATGGGTGAGAGTACGCCCGGCCACCAGACCATATAAGGACGCCCCTTGTACCGTTAGTGAACAATCAACTAATTAATAATGCATCACCAACGTATTTATAGGTCTGAAGAGTGTGTTAGAGATCCATGTGGGACCCGTTGTTGGTTGTCTTTTAACTAGTAGTAGCTTATCTCACGATAATGTAGAAATATTTTTCTCAGTTTCCGTTTAGCATGTTTATCACTCATATTCCAATAGTAGGCATTACATTGACACGGAAATGAGTTCTTTTTGAGTTGTCTGTTTGCGCATGCGCACATACGTCATCTTGTACATCCATCACAGCGTGAGAAAGTCAGCATGACCAAGAGGCTCTGGGAACGAGATTGGACACTTCGGTTGTCTGGCCCAAAGCAGCATTTACTTTTTCCTTTAATGTAGTTCTCCATTTGTCCGAAACACTCCTCTATCCACGGACGACGCCTTACGTAGATCGATAGAGAGGTGGGCAAGTAGAGGTCTAAATAGTGAAACTAAACAAGGGCAACAATCTCTATGCAAAGCCTCCGTAGTCTAATGGATATGACGTCGGCCTCCTAAGCCGAAGGTTGCGGGTTCGAATCCCGTCGGAGGTGCGATTTCACGATTTTGTTTTTTTATTCGAACGGTTTCAAACGGGAATTCAAAATCATGGTCGTTACCGAAGCTGATAATAATAATATACGTTTTTTATATAGCGCTATGCCTATAGCTCATAGCGCTTTACAGTTTAAAATTAACATAATATTAAGGAATTGTAGGACTGAATTGTAAGCTGACAGGGGTCGTTCAAAGTTAGAGTTAATTACCGAGTTCGAGGCAATAACCCCAATACATCCCGAGGGCCGTAGGCCCGAGGGATGTATTGGGGTTATTGCCGAGAATCGAGGTAATTAACGGACTTAGTTTACAGTTGACAAGGTTTTCAGAAAACAGGAACAAATGAAATGCATTCTTCTCATTGAATTGAACAGTTTTGAAAAGGAGTACAGTTTACAATTGAAAAAGATAGCGGATTCCAATAGGAACTATTTAACCATTATCCTGCAAGATTGCGCAGAATATCGTCTGATACTTAGCCGACGAGGGACGAAGTCCCGAGTTGGCTAAAATCAGACGATATTCTGCAAAATCGAGCAGGATAATGGTTTTATTATTCAGCACATCGATAGCACAAAACCCCCGAAAAAAATGACTTTCGTGTATATTTACGAGCTCAAAACATCATATTTTCCTCAGAGACGGATATCGCAGGATAGCTGTCATGTACAGAAGACAGCTATTGGCGTTCCAATGACCATATTTGGGCAGTGCATCGATGTGCTGAATAATAATGTTAGTTATTTAGCTGCTTTCATAGAAGTGGGTTCCCCAGAGAAACTCATTGCAATTAATTTTTACCATGCACAATAAAGTTGTGATGCTGAAGAAAATAAATGAAACTTTTATTCAACCATGATTGACAAAGGTTTCCAAACACGAATTACGTCTTTTGTTTTCGTACAACAGCCAGTCCAATCAATCAAGCGGCCTTTTGTAAAAGCGCAACTCATTAAATCGCTGTTATTTTGGTCGATACGTAGCTGCGTAAAGCTCCTCTCTGGTTGGATAATACAACAATACCCTACCTCAACACAAAGAACGAGGATAATAGACTAGAGACAAAAGAACTCCTTTGTAGAACGAAAATAATAGAGACAAAAGCAACTACGTCCTTACTGGTTATTTTCATTTGTACCACGCCCTGACAGCTACAGCTAATACAGATCAATTTGCATAACGTTGTGTCTAGCAAAACGGATGGAACTGATTCAAGATGGAGAAACTGAAGGCAAGTTTCAGGTATTTTGCGCTCGTTGGTTGCTCTCTACGATTAGATATGCAATTAACCTGGTCATGATTTTATCTGTATTTTCAGGTTTACGTCTTAAAACACTCTATGGGCAATGAGACCAAGCAAGTAGACTGGACAAACGCTTCTCGATTATGGTTCAAGTTCTCGGAAATCGTGTTTTGTGGCGTTCAACGGGATTCGCATAAAGGATATTTAGGGGCAAATATTGGTTATAGACAGACAGTCAGCACAGATGCATAAACTGAGATTATTGGATGTTTTTTCTCGGGGTAAGTGTATGGATTTGAATTCACTAGTTAAATGTTTGGGTTGATAATTGAATTAGTCATTGTGAAAGGGGCAACTGTCATGATCTATCATGAATTTGGTCTAACTTGGGTCATTTTAAGTAGCTTAAATGCAGTCAAACTCCCTACAAATCAACAAAATAATGGTCTACGTTTTTTAACTAACCTTTCAGCTGCTAGATCAATACAAATTTGGAGTATTTTCGTGTATAATCGAGCGGATGGAATGGATGCTAATTGGCATTTTTGATTTTCGAACAGGCTGAACAAAGGTTCTTTTCTTTTTAAGACTAATTTGAAACAGAATATAGGTTCGGAGTTTTTCTGTAGAACGCTTGTCTTATTTTAAAACATTTTGATGAAACAAACGTGACAGTGCCCCTTGAAGTCTTGGTAAAAATGGCTTATTGTGTGGTTCCAGAAATTATCCATAGGAAGGATAATAGGAAAGGATATATTTTCCATACAAATACTGTATTTTTCTTCGGGAATTCCAGAGAGGTGGGGGGGTCACTTTTCAACACTCTTCCGGGGAAGGGGGATATTTTCTGGAACCACACATTATTGATTTACAGGTAAGTAAATGGCTTATTATGGATTCATAGGTAAATAACTAGATATTTACCTATGAATCCATAATAAGCCATTTATTTACCTATGAATCCATAATGAGCAATATATTTACCTAGAAATTCAATTCAATTCTATTGATCAACCTCAACCTTTCCCTGGAGAATTCAAATCCCTCCCCGACTTTTGTTTGTTGAGAGCCATTATCCGAGTTAATTCCCTACGAATAACAATGGAAACCGCGTCAACTGTAAACTAATAGAGCTTTTTACAGTTTTAAATATTATTTTCATGTCATCATCTTTTGATTCGTAACCTCGTCCCAGGGATCTTGTTGTTCATTTTCAAAATTTTAAAGGCTTATCATTGTTTAGAGGGTAATTGTGTCCTCAAAATATTTTGCGACGCGGATACCCCGTGAAAAAGCCAAGTTTGCCAGAGCTGCCATCTTGAAACTTACCCACAAGACCTTGAGGACAAGGTTTTTGGCTCGTCGCCTTCCGCTGCACAGACAACCGAAGGCTCTGGGGAAGAGAAGGATCTAGGGACAAAAGCTCGAGCTTTTGCTAGGAAACAATACCAACGTGCTTTGCATATTTACCAATTAGACACGAGAATAAATGTGCGTTTTCTTAGCTTGGAGTCTTAACCAGGTCCAGCACTGTGTACTTCGTGTTGTGGTGTTCCCTCTCTATTTGGTCCCTCCGGATATCCTCGATCACCTTTGTAGCACCTCCGCGTCAGGGCACTCAGGGCACATCTTTAGCACATTCTCGAACCCAGAGCTCCCCGGCTCGTAACCTCGCGGAGAAGGCTCTGGTGACAGCCACTGACGCATGCGCGAGATTTAATACAGAGCCCCTGACTCTCTCCAAGTTCCAAATTTACAGTAATTTTTAGAGAGAGCCTTGACTTGAGGTTATTGTTTGTGGGCATTGGAGCGTAATTCGAACATGGCCTATTGAACAATTATCACACAGCCATGAATTAGCCAATGAGAGAGGTCCAAAAATGACAACAAGCGGAAAAACATATCAAGAAAATTTCGCCATATATTTCAACTTATTTGCAAGGCCTGTAAGTGTATTTCTCATATATATAATATATAGGGAATTGTAGCAGGGAAATTCACCAGAACTTGCAGATGTTCGAAAAACATCGTTCTCTTGGTCGCCATTTCGTTTTTCCTACGCCTGAGACAATACCACAGGCAACCCGCGTGGATTTGTAAAAAACTAACTGGACTTTCTTGATATGATCACCGCGAGAAATACCACGAACGTACTTACCGCCAAGTGAAAAGGATAATCACAGGCAACAAGGAGGAGGTGAGCATCAGATGGCGCCATTCACGGATAAAATAGCTGGGAAGAGCGGACAGGACGTCCCCCCTCCCGGAATGAAAATGTGATAATGTGATTGATCTCCCCTCCTATTGTACGGTAGGTCGGTCCCAGTGTACCTCGACAACCTCGTCCCCAGGGTCTTCTCGGTCGTTTTCAAAATGGCGGTTAGCTCGGGAGAAGGCCCTGGGGAGGCTGAGTCACATGACCGTTACGAAAAAGGAGAACCTCGCTCCATGTTTTCAGTGGTCATGTGACTCAGCACTCCCCCAGGGTCTTGTGCTCGACCAACCGCCATCTTGAAAATTACCCACAAGACCCTGGGGACGAGGTTGGTACCTCGATACACAACCTTACACGGCCAGTATGACTCTTACCAGAGCTCCTCGCATATCAATCTTTTGGTCGGGGATGATCGTCGGAAATTTTCAGTTTCACCCCTAAAGGATACCAAACATGGCGTGGCTCAAATAATTTGTTACCCGAAAAGATGAGGCCTTATGTCAGGTTAATTGATTATATGCCAAGTAGGCGCGAAGGAGACAGGTAACAGGTAAAATATATCCTTAAAAAAATTTCGAGTTTGACTAAAAAGCTCCCTTTAAAGTTGTCTAATTTATCGTCTTCTCATCGAGTAAGGGACCGTCATTATTTATCGCCTGGGGGGGGGGGGGGGGGGGGGGGGGGAAGGGGGGGGCAGAGGATTTTGGGGGTGATCACTTCATTTTGGGGCGATCGAAAGAGGGGATCTCTCAAAGCCGGAAGCCCTGAAAGGGGGGGACCACAATAAATTTTTAAATAGTTATTCAAGCAACTTCTCTAACATTTGCATTTTTGTACTTCACTTCACTCAATACATAATAAAAATTTCGGCGCGCTTGGCGCGCATATAAAGAATAATCTAATAAACTTTTTGGTAACTCGCGCAATGAAGACACTACCTTCGCACTTTCACAAGAACAAGTGTATCTTGGCGAGGAAAAACAAAACTCACTCGTCCGTGGGCAGTCACTATGTTCGAAAGAAGAGTAAGCGTGAGTTCAGCGTTACAGGCATGAAATTCGTCATTTGGGTCACGCTTCACGCAAATGAATAATAATAATTTCGTCATTTCGGTGCGCAATTGCGCGCATGAATAATACAATCTACAGGATTTGTTTACTATACACACAAAAATGGAATGTTCATCTACACTTTCTCTGAGGCTGATGAAATGCGTTTATCAAAATTCGGGCGCGCTTCACGCGCAAAGGAAAAATGCGATCCCTCTATCTGTAAATTGTCTTCTACTGGTCAAATAGGGGTCGGAGGGTATCACGAAAACGTTTAACTGCTCTGAGGGGGGATCACATTAATCATTGTACTTATAGAGGGAGGATCACTGCGTTTTGACTTGTATTAGGGAACTGTCATTATTTACTGAGGTTGGAGGGCCATGTTTTTGTCCAAAAGTGCTCCAAAAAAATTTGACCCTCCCTTAAAAGTACCTTTAAAAAATGTGGCCCTCCCCTACATAGACCTGAAAAACATGTGACCCTTCCCTCTTACTTTTTTTAAGTAAGAAGTCGTTTTACACGCCTGGATCGTGACTTCGATCTATTGTTAGCCCGCGACTCGATCATGTTTATCCCCAAGAACATAAAATTCATTACTATATTATAACTTTGGAGAGCATTGAGTGCAAAAAGCGGGAATTATGTCACCATCATAACGCTGATTGACGCGCGCGGGCCCTTTTATATTAGAGCCCGCCAACATGATAGTACGCCAAATGCTCGCCAAAGTTATAATAATGTAGTTTTGAACCGTTACTTAGGGAAAAACTTAGTCTCCTTTCTGTTCAGCGAAATAAACATCAACGGATGAATTCTGAGCACTGCGCGTTCCTGGACACGTTTCAAGAGGCTGTTACTGCACAGAGGACATGCGTGTTCTAACACAGACGTGACCAAGGCACTGTAAATTGCAGCGTGCGATCTTTGGCTATATTGGTAGAGAGAACAGGCTTTCCAAGCTGTGCACGTCCTTCCAGAACTGATCACATACAGTAGGCTACTGACATCATCTTCGCGCGCATCATTCTCAATGTCTTCGCCATCAGAATCTTCTCTTTCCTGGTTTCCTTTGTATCACTGTCACTCTCCTAATAGTCTCATCACTGTCTGCATCGTTCTCACTTTCCTCACTCTATTTATGCTTGTAACGTCAAACTCACGCTGACCTAATGTGTCAGTTGTTTGGAAAAGAGTGACTGGCCGCCAGGCTTTTTTGTGGGGACAAGAATTTAAAATGGCAACCTTTGCGCGTGTTAAAACTGTAATAGAGGTCCTAAATTTTTTAATGCACATGATATAGAAGTTGCTGTAATAACTCCTTAGAACCATTATTGTGGTCCCCTCTTCCAGGGCATCAGGTTGCGAGAGATTCCCCTTTCACTCACACACACACAAAAAAAAATCCTTAGCCCTCCCTATCCCAGGCGATAAATAATGACTGAAAAAATACATTTTACTGTAATCGCTTACGTACATCTCTCTTTACTGACCCTTACTGATACGCGAAAACATAAATGGCCTACAAATTCAAACATCTAGTCAATCTAGGGCTTTGTCTACAGGCCCTACAGTCAACAATCGGCACAATTTATCTGTAGTTGCGAGAATCCAAAGTCGAATTTTTTTTGCTAGTTCCGTGAGCCGGTACGTTTTAAGAATCCGAAAATCCGCTCGATTTTTTCTTAAAATCCGTATAATCCGTGAGCTATGAGGCTCAAATCCACCGATCAGCAAACCTATTCACCCCCCCCCCCCCCCCCCCCCTTACTGTCTTCATCACTTCCGAATTCTTCGAAGACTAGTGCATCTTCGCCTTTTCAGCCTCGTCTTCCGTAACCCTATCTTACTTCTTCGGTGTCAGTCCTTACTTAGGCCTGGTTTCCATATAGTCTTATCTGTCGTATCGGTCTCATCAGTCGACTTGAAACAATGGAAATTGGAATTATTCTTTTGTTTTTTTGGTTGACTAATGCGACTGATAAGAAAATATGGAAACTAGGCTTTAAACATGCCTCTTTGGCACGGCAGGTTATTCTGTGCTAATGGTACAATTGGAGCTCGAATTTTGAATATATATAATCCCATATTTTTTGACCGGGGATGATCGTCGGAAATTTTCAGTTTCAATTATTTGAGCGTGGCTCAAATAATTTCTTACCCTAAAATATACCCTAAAAGATGAGGGCCTTATGTGCAAAGTAGGCGCGAAGGAGACCGGTAACAGTTAAAAGATACCCATCAAGAAATTTCCGTGTTTGTTTCTAATTTATCGTCTTCTCATCGAGTAATCTCTCTTTCTTACACGGTTTTTAGATGCACTATCATGAGAGAAAACAATTTGGACACATATTTCGGCCCTAAAAGATACCAATCTCCCAAATTTACTGAAGATTAAGTCCCCCCCCCCCCCCCCCCCGGGCTCTCTTTCTTACCCGTTTTTTAGCAGCTAAAGTTTTATTGCAGATCAAGGTTACCCCTAAAAGAGACCAAAACCCGTAATTATAACCACTAAAAGATACGACGATCATCCATGTACAATTTATTTCAGCATCCCCGACCCAACAATATGGGAGGTCACACTCCCCCCCCCCCCTCCCCCTCCCCGGGATTATAACACCGGTCAGAGCCATAAAGCACGACTGCTCGTTTTTAATACATTACCTATAACATTATGAGGTCTTGTGACGCGTACTGTTGAGACGGTGCTATTAATAAATATGCAAATTTACGAAAAGAAATGAGATACGGGTCAGACGACAGATCGAGACTATCGAGACAGACACAACCAGAACTCCTTCCGCGATAGATTCTAATATACTAGTCTTTGTCAAATTCAAAATGGATATCCTCAGAGAAGAGCTCCAGAGCTCGCTTAAATGTCCCATGTGTTCTGAAATCCCACCAGAGCTGAAATTACTGGAGTGTTTTCATGCTTTGTGCGAGAACTGCTTGACACAAAACGCCAGACCCGACGAAAGCGAAACTCAGTTGTGCTGTCCATTGTGCAAGACGAGCACCGTGCTTCCCACAACCGGCGATATTACGTCTCTACCCACAAGCGAAGTACACTTGAATATGAAACAAGTTTTAAATCTCACAGGAGAGACAGGTTCTGGTCGTCCAGCTTGTTCTTCTTGCAAGAAAGAAGGCAAAGAAACCCCTTCAAATCATTATTGTTGTGATTGCCCTCGCTATCTCTGTCAGGATTGCTTCAAAGGACATCAGATGTTTTGTGAAGGGCACAAAGTGCTCCATCTGCGAGAGCTTACCGACCAAGATATGGCCTTCATATTTTTAAGGCCGTCATTCTGCAGCCACAACAGGCATACACATGAAATCTTAAAGTATTTTTGCAGCAATTGCCGAAATTGTTTGTGTGAAAAATGCCTAAAGGAACACCAAACAGGACATGATATTTGGACTTGGAAAATACAGCCGCAGGTCAACAAGATATTTTGCGTGAAAAACTCGGACTTCTCGATACCAAAGCTGCAGCAGAGAACGAGAAATTGAACACCATAAGGGATAAGATATCTGAGATAAAAAGGAAAGCAGAGGAAATTAAATCTCAGGTAATTAAAGCCGCTAAGGAACTCGCTCATTTTATTGAAGAAAATAAAGGAAACTTGCTCAGACAGATTGACGAAGAGGTCAGAAATGCGCTCAGTCGAGACGAAGAAGAGCAACGCTTATTGGATCAAATTCAAGCAGCCAGAGATCACATAACAAAACTGACTAAATATGCTACTTCCTGTCACGTGGTGCAATCCAAGATTTCCGTTGAAGAACGACTTGAAAGGATGCTAGAAATGCAGGTAGAGCTCAGTGATCTGGAACGTCATATGGAATTTATTCCTAACAATGATCTCTATAAAATACAAGAGTTCGGGCTCGGATATATTCGTGCAGTAAGACCAGTAGATGCGACTAAATGTTTTGTTAAAATTGAATCCGACGTCGAAGCATTGCAAGCTTTGAATAAAATCTGTCTCAGTGTCCATTTTAGAGATTCCTCTGGAGAAAGTGTTGGGAAATTTCCAGGGACCAATAATGTTGAAGTCCGCATTGATCCGAGAACGGAAGTTAAAGATTTGAAAGTGTCAGAAAACCAAGAAGATAAGTGTAATGTCCAGTTTATCCCCAAGACTCCTGGACATTTTACCATCAGTGTGATGGTGAATGGTCATCACGTGTCGAACAGCCCGATGGGTTTTGATGTAAAACCACAGGAACTGAAGGTTATTGGGTTGTTTGCCATGACAGGAATGGCCAAACCGATGTCACAGCCATATGGCATTGCAGTAAATAAGTTAAACACGAAGATCGCTATTACAGATTGTCAAGCCAACTGTGTACAGATCTTTAATATAGAGGGTGTACTGATCAGGACAATTCGTGACACGGTTCAGCCACGACTGAGAAGTCCTGATGGGGTCTCCTTTCTGAATGAAGAAGATATTGTTGTTTCTGATTCAAATAACAATAGAATTGTCATTTTTAAGACAAGTACTGGCAAAGTTCTGAAATGTTTTGGTGGAAAAGGTGATAGTCCTGGAGCGTTTCATTACCCAACTGGGGTTCATGTTGATGAGAGTGGACGTATCATGGTGTGTGACATGAATAACAATCGTGTACAGGTTTTCACAGGAAGAGGGGAACACCTGTTTGAGATTAACCGGCAATTACTGCAGTATGGGAGTTTATGCTGGCCACTCAGTGTAACATCTCATGAGGATCTTGTACTGGTGTCTGACTATAACAACCATGTCGTGCATGTGCTACAACTACATGGGAGCTCATCATCAGTGACAAGGCACAGTACAATAGGAGGACCAGGTAGCGTTGATGGTCAGCTGAGTTACCCTCGTGGTCTAGCGGTCGACAGAGATGGTAACCTCTTGGTTTGTGACGAACTTAACAGCATACAAAAGTTCACGATGGATGGCACTGGTAAGCTGGTTGGTAAATCATCCGGTATCACTGGCTACCCCAGGCATTTAGCGTTATTGGCAGATGGTCGTATTCTAGTTATTTGCTTTGATAGTAATCAAGTACTGATTGTTGGGTGAAAATACTCTAGTATGTCTACGTTTACTGCACTTTATAGTCCTGAGTCACTGTGACTCCAGAGCTCATACTCAGAGGCTCTGATAACAGTAACTGTATACGTGATATTGATGATAATGTAAATACGATAATCTCTGGGGACAATTAGTGAACTAAATAAGCCTGGTGCACACTTGCGCACACTAACGACAAAAGAAAATATCACGCGATCAAAATTTAGCGGTTTCAAAAAGTTGAAGTCCACAAAAAATAACATAAGATTGCTTTGGTGAAGTAATCTAATGATTTGTTTCAATTATTTTCCCATGCTTTTTTCGTTGCAACATAACGTCCATATTTCGTTATGGCGCTAGTGTGCACCGGGCTTTAGTATTGAACTCATGTTGACTCTTACGTCATAAGTGATTGACTGTTGTATATTAGAAGAAGGGGTGTAGGGGTGTTATGTTACGGAATGTTCAGACGGATAATCAAGGGAAGCGGAGTACCTTAGGGACCGGTCATTATTTATCGCGCAGAGGATTTTAGGGGGGATCCTTCATTGTGGGACGAGCGAAAGGGGGATCTCTCAAAGCCTGAAGCCCTGAAAGGGGGGACCTTCGCTAACATTTCCATTTTTGTACTTCACTTCACTCAATACATAATAAAAATTTCGAGTATCAATAATATCATGTAATATAGTCTTTGGCAACTCGTGCAAGTAAGACACTACCTTCGCACCGTTCACAAGAACAAGTGTATCTTGGTGAGGAACAACAAACTCTACCAAAAATGCCCTGCAGTGATAGGCCTGGAGGGCAGTCACTATGTTCGCATAAATAATATCATGTAATATAGTCCTTGGCAACTCGCACAAGTAAGACACTACCTTCGCACCGTTCACAAGAACAAGTGTATCTTGGTGAGGAACAACAAACTCTACCTAAAATGCCCTGCAGTGATAGGCCTGGCGGGCAGTCACTATGTTCGAAAGAAGAGCAAGCGTCAGTTCGACGTTACAGGCATAGAAATTCGTCATTTGGGCCGCGCTTCAAGCAAATGAATAAAATAATTTTGTCATTTCGGCGCGCAATAGACCTCCTCGGCTTGGGCGTAATGCTGTCCCATTTCAGATCACGTGACATTCATTTGAATAATCTTTTTTTGTCTGGGCTTCTTCCATATATTCATATATCCTACGGTGCGTAGCAGAAAAACAAAGAAAGAATACTCATGGGAATGCCACGTGATCTGAAATGGGCAAAACAAACGGGCAAGCCGAGGTGGTCTATTGCGCGCATGAATAATAAATCCTATACAGGATTTGTTTACTATACACAAAAAAACTGAGGCTTGATGAAATGCGTTTATCAAAATTCGGGCGCACTTGGCGCGCAACGAAAGAAAAATGCAATCCCCTCTATCTGTAAATTGTCTTCTACTAGGTGAAATAGGGGTCGGGGGGGGGGGATGACGAAAACGTTTAACAGCTCTGAGGGGGAATCACGTTAATCATTGTACTTATAGAGGGAGGATCACTGCATTTTGACCTTGTTTCACCCAAAATCCTAAGCCCCCCCCCCCCTTTCCTCCCCCCCCCCCTAAGCGATAAATAATGACCGGTCCCTTACAATCGTGTATAAAGTGTAATTCAAATCAGCAATAAAAGGGGGAAAATCCATGGTTTAGTCCAAAAACTTCTGCGACAATATCTGACATACAAAGCCGTTAAGTTAGAGTTAATTACCTCGATTCTCGGCAATAACCCCAATACATCCCAAGGGCCGTAGGCCCGAGGGATGTATTGGGGTTATTGCCGAGAATCGAGGTAATTAACGGACTTAGTTTACAGTTGACAAGGTTTTCAGAAAACAGGGACAAATGAAATGCATTCTTCTCATTGAATTTAACAGTTTTGAAAAGGAGTACAGTTTACAATTGAAAAAGATAGCGGATTCTAATAGGAACTATTGTTAGTTATTTAGCTGCTTTCATAGAAGTGGGTTCCCCAGAGAAACTCATTGCAATTAATTTTTACCATGCACAATAAAGTTGTGATGCTGAAGAAAATGAATGACAACTTTTATTCAACTATGATTGACAAAGGTTTCCAAACACGAATTACGTCTTTTGTTTTGGTACAACAGCCAGTCCAATCAATCAAGCGGCCTTTTGTAAAAGCGCAACTCATTAAAGCGCTGTTATTTTGGTCGGTACGTAGCTGCGTAAAGCTCCTCTCTGGTTGGATAATACAACAATACCCTACCTCAACACAAAGAACGAGGATAATAGACTACAGACAAAAGAACTCCTTTGTAGAACGAAAATATTAGAGACAAAAGCAACTACGTCCTTACTGGTTATTTTCATTTGTACCACGCCCTGACAGCTTACAGCTTCTACAGCTCAATTTGCATAACGTTCTGTCTAGCAAAACGGATGGAACTGATTCAAGATGGAGAAACTGAAGGCAAGTTTCAGGTATTTTGCGCTCGTTGGTTGCTCTCTACGATTAGATATGCAATTAACTTGGGCATGATTTTATTTGTATTTTCAGGTTTACGTCTTAAACACACTCTATGGGCAATGAGACCAAGCAAGTAGACTGGACAAACGCTTCTCAATATGGTTCAAGTGAAGGCGTTCTCGGAAATCGTGTTTTGTGGCGTTCAACGGGATTCGCATAAAGGATAATCAGAAGCAAATATTGGTTATAGACAGACAGTCAGCATAGATGCATAAACTGAGATTATTGGATGTTTTTTTCTCGGGGTAAGTGTATGGATTTGAATTCACTAGTTAAATGTTTGGGTTGATAATTGAATTAGTCATTGTGAAAGGGGCAACTGTCATGGTCTATCATGGATTTGGTCTAACTTGGGGTCATTTTAAGTAGCTTAAATGCAGTCAAACTCCCTACAAATCAACAAAATAATGGTCTACGTTTTATACCTAACCTTTCAGCTGCTAGATCAATACAAATTTGGAGTATTTTCGTGTATAATCGAGCGGATGGAATTGGTTGGCATTTTTGATTTTCGAACAGGCTGAACAAGTTTCTTTTTCTTTTTAAGACTAATTTGAAACAGAATATAGGTTCGGAGTTGTTTCTGTAGAACACTTGTCTTATTTTAAAATATTTTGATGAAACAGTCTGTCTCAGTCTCAGTCTCTTCAAAATTTTCGGCGACAGTTATTAAACTTATACCCAAACAACACGGCATTCATGGAAAACAGGCTTTAATTTTCTTTTCCTTAGTTTGTATATAATATAGATAGTTGTTCATAGTGTAGATAGTAATTAAGATATTTATATTTCGCCTGATGATTTTTAACCGTGTTCAATTTTAATAAAGATGATGATGATGATGATGATGACAGTGCACCTTGAAGTCTTGGTAAAAATGGCTTATTGTGTGGTTCCAGAAATTATCCATAGGAAGGATAATAGGAAAGGATATATTTTCCATACAAATACTGTATTTTTCTTCGGGAATTCCAGAGAGGTGGGGGGTCACTTTTCAACACTCTTCCGGGGGGGGGGGGGGGGGGATATTTTCTGGAACCACACATTATTGATTTACAGGTAAGTATATGGCTTATTATGGATTCATAGGTAAATAACTAGATATTTACCTATTAATCCATAATGAGCCATATACTTACCTATTAATCCATAATGAGCAATATATTTACCTAGAAATTCAATTCAATTCTATTGATCAACCCCAACCTTTCCCTGGAGAATTCAAATCCCTCCCCGACTTTTAGTTAGTTGAGAGCCATTATCCGAGTTAATTCCCTACGAATAACAATGGAAACCGCGTCAACTGTAAACTAAGAGAAATTATTATACATTGTACTCCCTATCTCGATTCTGATTGGCTAAGAACGCGCGCTTTACTTTGGGAATCACTCACTTTGAGGGTCTTCAAGAATCAACATGCTGATTCTTGAAGAATCAGCTAGCGGATTCTTGATTCTACGTCGCAAGCATCATGGGCCTAGGGCGAGTAGATTCGATTTTCTTAGGGACGGACCATTTGATACTTGATGGGGAGGGTAGCTGATTGCCCAAAAAAATATCTAGCAAGCCTCTGAACTAGAAAAAAAAATATCGCGCAAGCAAAGCTGGTGGCGTAAAAAAAATCGAGCAAGCTCATTCCAAAACTCTCGTGATTAATGTTTTTTTAGGGAACCTGATGTCTTTATAAACAGTTTTTTTTTGCTCGGCTCGCGCGAACAGCAATCAATAACTTTACTAATTACTTTCAACTCATACGTCCAAAATTGCAGCAGCTTCGCGCGCATAAAAAGCGGATGCTGTGGTGGTGGTGTAGCATTTACAAACTAAAATTGTTTTTTCAGGGACTCAATTTCTTCAGCGTGATTTTCGTCTCCCAGAAATAAGAATTTCATTCACCTCGTAGTTTGATTTTCAAAAAATCGAGGCGCACGATCGAGAAACATAAAGCAAACTACTCAGTTGGTCAGCCCTTGTTCGTAAATTCGTGGACCCTCGTGATCCCGCCACTGCTTGAGGCATCTTGAATAGCAAACGGCCTTAGTTGGAGATCTACCGACCAGTGCAGATTTTAACAAATTCCAAACACAAGGCCGCTGTACTGATACACTAAAGAGCACTTTAGTAGAATCCTGATCCAAACATCTTCATAGTAGTGAAAATCCGAATCCGGTGACCAAAATCCGAACTGATCTGGATCCTATAAGCATATCCTATAAGAATACCAGTTTTAACGGCGAAATAGTTGAAGTGGTGATATCTCAACCCCCCCCCCCCCCCCCAAAAAAAAAAAAAAACATTTCGAGCAGCATGCAAAACTGGACGCGAAAAAAATATCGAGACCCAAAAACATTACACTCCCCTCATCAAATATCAAATGGACCGTCCCTTATGTGCCAACTTTTGCGGCGAAAAGCAAAAGATGGCTTCTCGCTTGGCATCTTCAAACGAGGAAAAATAATGCTCAATTACAACCTTCACCCCCTGTTACAAGAAAACAAAGTTTCGAAAAACGTGAAGAAGACAGCAAGAGAGATTCTCTTGAATTTCCACCCTAAAAATACCTTTCAAAAATTATTTCCACCCTAAAAATACTTCTCGGTCCTAAAATACGTTCTTCAGCGCACCATTTTAAATAAAAGAAAACCCTTAAAAGTACCGGATTTTCTTCAGAGTACCGTTTTCGCTTAAAGAATGCATATCGACCGTCATGCAACGTGACCCGTGGTAAACAAACCGAAATATGCAAGGCGTCCCTCGCTTCGCCCTGTTCTGTTGCGCGCAAACTTGAATAACGTTCATGAATGATAGTGTGTCGTGCCATGAAAATGACGAACTTCAAACGATCACAAAGTGGCTCCCGAAGTATTTTCGTATCATACGAAAATCAATAATAATACCACTGCCATTTTAAAGAAAACAACCCTTAAAAATACCGGGTTTTCGTTTAAAGAACCCCTAAAAATAGGACGGTCATACCTGTCATCCGAATTAGAGGGAGTAACCCCACCCCCCTTCCATACGCATACGTACCATCCTCACCTCCCCTCTCCTCCCCTTCCCTTCCCTTCCACACTCATACGTACCACTGGACATTGTCTGGCCGGGGGGCTGTGGTCTTGTTGATGGTAAATTTATCCTCACTTGGTTCTTGCCGATGTTATGGAGTACTGAAATGTACTGAAATGTAGTCCATTTGAGCTTAATTTGAAACTAAAATGATTTTTCTATCAGACTTTAAATGTTTACAACATTTGCTATTACCGAGAATGTTATCGTTTTCGTATTGTTGTCCACACTACAACGCGTATCCTATCCTCGTCCCCAGGCTACTCGGCGCGCCTGTCACGCTTTGCCCGCCTATGACGTCATTGGCGTTTGCTGGCCGCCCGAGAGCTTGAAGAGCAGCCGCCACATTGAATGCACGAGCTGACAGCAAGGAGTAGCCTTATGCATTCAGTGGGCATGCAGCTTAAACAAGCTCAAATGCATTACGATCTGTCGGCCTGACGTCACCACAGCAAACCCGACCAATTTTCAACATCGAATTTCTTATGTAGCGAAGCGTCCTGGAGCGGATTGGAAAGCTTTTCACAGGTTAACTCGGTGCTGTAGGGAAGGCAATTGTTATTTGATAAAATGATGTAAATTATTGTGCTGCTTTTAAACTGCTTTTGCGAGTCGTGCAAGTAATATAATTTATTTGCCTGTTCCGCTCCAATGCAAATTTAGCATTTTCTTGACTTGAGAAAGAAAAAAACATTGGACCATACTTCCAGACAAAGAGCTGAAGCGTCGTATGGCGACCGTAAGGTTCTTACGCCCACGCCAGAGATTTCGGCCCTGACAGTCGCTATCCTGGTGTTGAATTGCTCAGTAGCTAGATACCTATGGGTGAGAGAACGCCCGGCCACCAGACCATATTAAGGACGCCCCTTGTACCGTTAGTGAACAATCAACTAATTAATAATGCATCACCAACGTATTTATAGGCCTGAAGAGTGTGTTAGAGGTCCATGTGGGACACGTTGTTGGTTGTCTTTTTAACTAGTAGTAGCCTATCTCACGATAATGCAGAAATATTTTTCACAGTTGCTGTTCAGCATGTTTTTACTCATATTCCAATAGTAGGCATTACATTGACACTGGAATGAGTTTCTTTTGAGTTGTCTGTTTGCGCATGCGCACATACGTCATCTTGTACCTCCACCACAGCGTGGGAAAGTCAGCATGACCGAGAGGCTCTGGGAACGAGATTGGACCCTTCGGTTGTCTGGCCCAAAGCAGCATTTACATTTTCCTTTAATGTCGTTCTCCGTTTATGTCCGAAACACTCCTTATCCACGGACGACGCCTTACGTAGATCGATACAGAGGTGGGCCAGTAGAGGTCTAAATAGTGAAACTAAACAAGAGCAACAACCTCTATGCAAAGCCTTCGTAGTCTAATGGATATGACGTCGGCCTCCTAAGCCGAAGGTTGCGGGTTCGAGTCCCGTCGGAGGTGTCAGTTTTTTTTATCTGAACGGCTTCAAACGGGAATTCAAAATTGGTCGTTATCGGTGCTGATAATACTAATAATAATACGTTTTTTAAATAGCGCTATGCCTATAGCTCATAGCGCTTTACAGTTTAAGATTAACATAATATTAAGGAATTGTAGGACTGAATTGTAAGCTGTCGTTGAAATAGAGCTTGTTACAGTTTTAAATATTATTTAGTGTCATCATATTTTGATTCGTAACCTCTCGTCCCCAGGGACCTTGTTGATAATTTTCAAAATTTTAAAGGCTTGTTATTGTTTAGAGGGTAATTGTGTCAGAGCCGCCATCTTGAAACTTACCCACAAGGCCTTGAGGACAAGGTTTTTGGCTCGTGGCCTTCCGCTGTACAGACAACCGAAGGCTCTGGGGAAGAGAATGATCTAGGAACAAAAGCTCGAGCTTTTGCTAGGAAACAATACCAACGTGCTTTGCATATTAACCAATTAGACACGAGAATAAATGTGCGTTTTCTTAGCTTTGGGGTCTTAACCAGGTCCAGTACTGTGTACTTCGTGTTGTGATGTTCCCTCTCTATTTGGTCCCTCCGGATATCCTCGATCACCTTTTGTAGCACCTCCGCTTCCAGGGCACCTCCATCTTTAGCACATTCTCGAACCCAGAGCTCCCCGGCTCGTAACCTCGCGAGGAAGGCTCTGGTGACAGCCACTGACGCATGCGCGAGATTTAATACAGAGCCGCTGACTCTCTCCAAGTTCCAATGCATTTACAGTGATGTTTAGAGAGAGCCTTGACTTGAGGTTATTGTTTGTGGCCATTGGAGCGTAATTCGAACATGGCCTATTGAACAATTCTCACACAGCCATGAATTAGCCAATGAGAGAGGTCCAAAAAATGACAAACAGCGGAAAACATATCAAGAATATATGAAAACTTACATATCAAGAAAGTGCTGTCGTTTTTATGGCAAAACCCGCGCGGGTTGCCTGTGGTGTTCAAAACGTGTCTCAGGCCCCTCGGCGGGGGGTAAAAACAAAATGGCGACCAAGAGAATGATGTTTTACGAGTATCTGCAAGTTTTGGTGAATTTTCCTGCTTTTTTCGCTAAGATATGAGTAAAAGTACTTACAGACCTTCCAAATAAGGTAAGGGGGAATTTCCTAATAAGGAAGTTTTGCAACGTCGGCAAAACGACAGTTTTTGGCGAAATTTTCTTGATATGATTTGGAAGGCCTGTAAGTGTATTTCTCATATATATATAATGTATAGGGAATTGTAGCAGGGAAATTCACCAGAACTTGCAGATGAAAAAAGAAAAACATCGTTCTCTTGGTCGCCATTTTGTTTTTCCTACGCCTGAGACAATACCACAGGCAACCCGCGTGGATTTGTAAATAACTACTGGACTTTCTTGATATTACCACCGCGAGAAATGAGGGGGGATCACATTAATCATTGTACTTATAGAGGAAGGATCACTGCGTTTTGACCTTGTGTTAGGGAACTGTCATTATTTACCGAGGGGGGAGGGCCATGTTTGAGTTGTCCAACAGTGCTCCAAAAAAAAATTAACCCTCCCTTAAAAGTACCTTTAAAACATGTGGCCCTCCCCTACATAGACCTGAAAAACATGTGACCCTCCCCTCGTTCTTTTTTTAGTAAGAAGTCATTTTACCGCCTGGATCTTGACTTTGATCTAATGTTAGCCCGCGACTCGATCATATTTATCCCCAAAAACATAAACTTCATTACTATTATTATGACTTTGGAGAGCATTGAGTGACAAAAAGCGGGTGAGTGGCATTGAGTGACAAAAGCCTAACGCCGATTGACGCGCGCGGGCTCTTATATATTAGAGCCCGCCAACATGATAGTACGCCACAATGCTCGCCAAAGTTATAATAATGTAGTTTTGAACCGCTACTTAGGCAAAACTTAGTCTCCTTTCTGTTCGGTGAAATAAACATCAACGGATGAATTTTGAGCATTGCGCGTTCCTGGACACGTTTCAAGAGGCTGCACAGAGGACATGCGTGTTCTAACACAGAAGTGACCAAGGCATTGTAAATTGCAACGTGCGATCTTTGGCTATATTCATATATTGGTAGAGAGAACGGGCTTTCCAAGCTGTGCACGTCCCTCCAGAACTGATCACGTACAGTAGGCTACTGACATCATCTTCGCGCGCATCATTCTCAATGTCTTCGCCATCAGAATCTTCTCTTTCCTGGTTTCCTTTGGATCACTGTCACTCTCCTAATAGTCTCATCACTGTCTGCATCGTTCTCACTTTCCTCACTCTATTATCTGCTTGTAACGTCGAACTCACGCTGACCTAATGTGTCATCTACGGGGTTAATGATATTCTTATTTCTAGGAGATGAGAATCAAATGAAGAAACGGAGTCACTGAATAAAAACATCCTAAAAATTTTCAAAAATTTATCATCCCTAGTACGATGTTATACTAGAGTTTGTAAATACTACACCACAACATACGCTTTTTATGAACGCGACCCTGCTGCAATTTTGGACATATCAGTTGAAAGTAAGTATAAACCTTATCGGTTTCTCAAATAATTTAATTTTAAAACGAATATCTAAGCGTTTTAATTCTTGTAGATGGCGAGCGCGCAGCGCGAGCCGACCAAAAAATTTCTCAATTTTTAAAGACATCAGGTTCCCTATAAAACGATAGATCAAGAGAAAGTTTTAACGTGAGTTTGCTCGATTTTTTTTTCGCCGCCAGCTTTGCTTGCGCGATATTTTTTTTCTAGGTCAAAGGCTTGCGCGAATTTTTTTTTTGGAATCAGCCACCCCTCCCATCAAGTATCAAATGGTCCGTCCCTTAGCCCTCCCTATCCCAGGCGATAAATAATGACTGAAAAAATACATTTTACTGTAATCGCTTTACGTACATCTCTCTTACTGACCCTTACTGATACGCGAAAACATAAATGGCCTACAAATTCAAACATCTAGTAAATCTAGGGCTATTTGTCTACAGGCCCTACAGTCAACAATCGGCACAATTTATCCGTAGTTGCGAGAATCCAAAGTCGATTTTTTTTTGCTAGTTCCGTGAGCCGCCTACGTTTTAAGAATCCGAAAATCCGCTCGATTTTTTCTTAAAATCTGTATAATCCGTGTGCTATTGAGGCTCAAATCCACCGATCAGCAAACCTATTCACTCCCCCCCCCCCCCCCCCCTACTGTCTTCATCACTTCCGAATTCTTCGAAGACTAGTGCATCTTCGCCCTTTTCAGCCTTGTCTCCCGTAACCCCATCCTTCTTCTTCGGTGTCAGTCCTTGCTTAGGCCTGGTTTCCATATAGTCTTTTCTGTCGTATCGGTCTCATCAGTCGACCGTGAAACAATGGAAATTGGAATTATTCTTTGTTTCACGGTTGACTAATGCGACTGATAACACTATATGGAAACTAGGCTTTAAACATGCCTCTGTGGCACGGCAGGTTATTCTGTGTCAAGTACAATTGGAGCTCGAATTTTGACTATTTCGGAGCTCGAAAGCTCAGACTTTTAATTTACAGAAAACTCTACTCAAGTCGCGAAAAACTCAAAAATTTAAAAAAACAGAAATTAAACAAGGGGCTCACGGAGGCTCGGCACATGTTAGACCTCTACTCATAAGTTATAAGTGTACGAGGGGCAGAGAGTTGTGTATGAAGTGGTCGTCCATGAATTCCAGTTGCCAGATAACAACACTTTAATATCAGCCTGTTACCCCGTTAAAAACGGAGATAATATGAGGTCTTGTGACGCGTACTGTTGGGACAGTGCTATTAATAAATATGCAAATTTACGAAAAGAAATGAGATGCGGGTCAGACGACAGATCGAGACTATCGAGACAGACACAACCAGAACTCCTTCCACGATAGATTCTAATATACTCGTCTTTCTCAATATTCAAAATGGATATCCTCAGAGAAGAGCTCCAGAGCTCGCTTAAATGTCCCATGTGTTCTGAAATCCCACCAGAGCTGAAATTACTGGAGTGTTTTCATGCTTTGTGCGAGAACTGCTTGACACAAACCGCCAGACCCGACGAAAGCGAAACTCAGTTGTGCTGTCCATTGTGCAAGACCAGCACCGTGCTTCCCACAACCGGCGATATTACGTCTCTACCCACAAGCGAAGTACACTTGAATATGAAACAGGTTTTAAATCTCACAGGAGAGACAGGTTCTGGTCGTCCAGCTTGTTCTTCTTGCAAGAAAGAAGGCAAAGAAACCCCTTCAAATCATTATTGTTGTGACTGCCCTCGCTATCTCTGTCAGGATTGCTTCAAAGGACATCAGATGTTTTGTGAAGGGCACAAAGTGCTCCATCTGCGAGAGCTTACCGACCAAGATATGGCCTTCATATTTTTAAGGCCGTCATTCTGCAGCCACAACAGGCATACACATGAAATCTTAAAGTATTTTTGCAGCAATTGCCGAAATTGTTTGTGTGAAAAATGCCTAAAGGAACACCAAACAGGACATGATATTTTGGACTTGGAAAATACAGCCGTAGGTCAACAAGATATTTTGCGTGAAAAACTCGGACTTCTCGATACCAAAGCTGCAGCAGAGCACGAGAAAATGAACACCATAAGGGATAAGATATCTGAGATAAAAAGGAAAGCAGAGGAAATTAAATCTCAGGTAATTAAAGCCGCTAAGGAACTCGCTCATTTTATTGAAGAAAATAAAGGAAACTTGCTCAGACAGATTGACGAAGAGGTCAGAAATGCGCTCAGTCGAGACGAAGAAGAGCAACGCTTATTGGATCAAATTCAAGCAGCAAGAGATCACATAACAAAACTGACTAAATATGCTACTTCCTGTCACGTGGTGCAATCCAAGATTTCCGTTGAAGAGCGACTTGAAAGGATGCTAGAAATGCAGGTAGAGCTCAGTGATCTGGAACGTCATATGGAATTTATTCCTAACAATGATCTCTATAAAATACAAGAGTTCGGGCTCGGATATATTCGTGCAGTAAGACCAGTAGATGCGACTAAATGTTTTGTTAAAATTGAATCCGACGTCGAAGCATTGCAAGCTTTGAATAAAATCTGTCTCAGTGTCCATTTTAGAGATTCCTCTGGAGGAAGTGTTGGGAAATTTCCAGGGACCAATAATGTTGAAGTCCGCATTGATCCGAGAACGGAAATTAAAGATTTGAAAGTATCAGAAAACCAAGAAGATAAGTGTAATGTCCAATTAACCCCAAAAACTCCTGGACATTTTACCATCAGTGTGATTGTGAATGGTCATTACGTGTTGAACAGCCCGATGGGTTTTGATGTAAAACCACAGGAACTGAAGGTTATTGGGTTGTTTGCCATGACAGGAATGGCCAAACCGATGACGCGGCCATATGGCATTGCAGTAAATAAATCAAACACGAAGATCGCTATTACAGATTGTCAAGCCAACTGTGTGCAGATCTTTAATATAGAGGGTGTACTGATCAGGACAATTCGTGACACGGTTCAGCCACAACTGAGCGGTCCTTATGGGGTCTCGTTTCTAAATGAAGACGATATTGTTGTTTCTGATCAATATAATTGTAGAATTGTCATTTTTAAGACAAGTACTGGCAAAGTTCTGAAATGTTTTGGCAGAGAAGGTGATGGTCCTGGAGAGTTCAGTCGGCCATTTGGGGTTCATGTTGATGAAAGTGGACGTATCATGGTGTGTGACTGGAATAACGAGCGTGTACAGGTTTTCACAGGAAGAGGGGAACACCTGTTTGAGATTAACCGGCAATTACTGCAGCATGGGGTTTTTTGCGCGCCATTCAGTGTAACATCTCATGGGGATCTTGTTCTGGTGTCTGACTATGACAACCTTTTCGTGCATGTGCTACAACTACATGGGAGCTCATCATCAGTGACAAGGCACAGTACAATAGGAGAACCAGGTCGTGCTGATGGTGAGCTGAGTTACCCTTGTGGTCTAGCGGTCGACAGAGATGGTAACCTCTTGGTTTGTGATGAAGCAAATCACCGCATTCAAAAGTTCACGCTGGATGGCACTGGTAAGCTGGTTGGTAAATCATCCGGTATCACTGGCAACCCCAGGTATTTAGCGATATTAGCAGATGGTCGTATTCTAGTTACGTGCTCGGATAGTAATCAAGTACTGATTGTTAGGTGAAAATACTCTAGTATGTCTACGTTTACTGCACTTTATAGTCCTGAGTCACTGTCACTCCAGAGCTCATACCCAGAGGCTTTGATAACAGTAACTGTATAAGTGATGTTGTGCGATAATGTAAATAAGATAATCTCTGGGACGATTAGTGAGCTATTAGGCTTGGTGCACACTTGCGACATAACGACAAAAGAAAGTATCAAGCGATCAAAATTTAGCGGTTTCAAAAAGTTGAAGTCCACAAAAAAATAACGTAAGTATTGCTTTGGTGAAGTAATCTAATGATTTGTTTCAATTATTTTCCCATGCTTTTTTCGTTGCAACATAACGTCCATATTTCGTTATGGCGCTAGTGTGCACCGGGCTTTAGTATTGAACTCATGTTGACTCTTACGTCATAAGTGATTGACTGTTGTATATTAGAAGAAGGGGTGTAGGGGTGTTATGTTACGGAATGTTCAGACGGATAATCAAGGAAGCGGAGTACCTTAGGGACCGGTCATTATTTATCGCGCAGAGGATTTTAGGGGGGATCACTTCATTGTGGGACGAGCGAAAGGGGGATCTCTCAAAGCCTGAAGCCCTGAAAGGGGGGACCTTCTCTAACATTTGCATTTTTGTACTTCACTTCACCCAATACATATTAACAATTTCGCGCATAAATAATATCATGTAATATAGTCTTTGGCAACTCGCGCAAGTAAGACACTACCTTCGCACCGTTCACAAGAACAAGTGTATCTTGGCGAGGAACAACAAACTCTACCAAAAATGCCCTGCAGTGATAGGCCTGGCGGGCAGTCACTATGTTCGCATAAATAATATCATGTAATATAGTCCTTGGCAACTCGCGCAAGTAAGACACTACCTTCGCACCGTTCACAAGAACAAGTGTATCTTGGTGAGGAACAACAAACTCTACCAAAAATGCCCTGCAGTGATAGGCCTGGCGGGCAGTCACTATGTTCGAAAGAAGAGTAAGCGTCAGTTCGACGTTACAGGCATAGAAATTCGTCATTTGGGCCGCGCTTCACGCAAATGAATAAAATAATTTCGTCATTATCGGCGCGCAATTGCGCGCATGAATAATAAAACCTACTGGATTTGTTTACTATACACAAACAAAACGGAATGTTCATCTACACTTTTTTTTCTCTGAGGCTTGATGAAATGCGTTTATCAAAATTCGTGCTTTAGTGAAGTAATCTAATGATTTTTTTTTCAATTATTTTCCCATGCTTTTTTAGTTGCAACATAACGTCCATATGCCGTTATGTCGCTAGTGTGCACCGGGCTTTAGTGTTGAACTCATGTTGACTCTTACGTCATAAGTGATTGACTGTTGTATATTAGAATAAGGGGTGTTATGTTACGGACAGTTCAGACGGATAATCAAGGGAAGCGGAGTACCTTACAATCGTGTATAAAGTCTAATTCAAATCAGCAATAAAAAGGGGACAAATCCATGGTATAGTCTAAAACACTTCTGCGACAATATCTGACATACAAAACCGTTAAGAGAAATTATTATACATTGTACTCCCTATCTCGATTCTGATTGGCTTAGAGCGCGTGCTTTACTTTGGGAATCACTCACTTTGAGGGTCTTCAAGAATCAACATGCCGATTCTTGAAGAATCAGCTAGCGGATTCTTGAAGAATCAGCTAGCGGATTCTTGATTCTACGTCGCAAGCATCATGGGCAGGGCGAGTAGATTCGATTTTCTTAGGGACGGACCATTTGATACTTGATGGGGAGGGTGGCTGATTCCCCCCAAAAATATCGCGCAAGCAAAGCTGGTGGCGTAAAAAAAACGAGCAAGCTCATTCCAAAACTCTCGTGATTACTGTTTTTCTAGGGAACCTTTTTATAAATAGTGTTTTTTTGCTGGGCTCGCGCGAATAGCAATAAATAACTTTACTAATTACTTTCAACTCATACGTCCAAAATTGCAGCAGCTTCGCGCGCATAAAAAGCGGATGCTGTGGTGGTGGTGTAGTATTTACAAACTAAAACTGTTTTTCCAGTGACTCAATTTCTTCAGCGTGATTTTCGTCTCCCAGAAATAAGAATTTCATTCACCTCGTAGTTTGAATTTCAAAAAATCGCGGCGCGCTTCGCGCGCATCGAAGCAAACTACTCAGTTGGTCAGCCCTTGTTCGTAAATTCGTGGACCCTCGTGATCCCGCCACTGCCTGAGGCATCTTGAATAGCCAACGGCCTTTGTTGGAGATCTAGCTTCCAGGGCAGATTTTTAACAAATTCCAAACACAAGGCCGCTGTACTGATACACTAAAGAGCACTTAGATAAGAGGTAGAATCATGAATCCGAACATCTTCATAGTAGTGAAAATCCGAATCCGGTGACCAAAAACCCGACCTGATCTGGATCCCATAAGCATATCCTATAAGAGTACCAGTTTTGACGGCAAAATACTTTAAGTGATATCTCAAACAAAACAAAAAACATCGAGCACAGTCACGTTCTAAGGAAAAAAATTCGAGCAGCAAAACTGGACGCGAAAAAAATATCGAGCGAAAAAACTTACACTCCCCTCATCAAATATCAATTAATGGTCCGTCCTTTATGTGCCAACTTTTGCGGCAAAAGCAAAAGATGGCTTCTCGCTTGGCATCTTCAAACGAGGAAAAAAAGTGCTCAATTACAAACAAAACAAAGTTTCGAAAAACGTGAAGAAGACAGCAAGAGAGATTCTCTTGAATTTCCACCCTAAAAATGCCTGTCAGAAAATATTTCCACCCTTAAAATACTCCTCGGTCTTAAAATACGTTCTTAACCGCACCATTTTAAGTAAAAAAAAAAACCTGCATATCGTATATGCATATCGACCGTCATGCAGCGCGACCGTGGTAAACAAACCGAAATATGCAAGGCGTTCCTCGCTTTGCCCTGTTAGTGTGGCGCGCAAACTTAAATAAGTTTGCGCGCAGAGACCCCGCTCTGGCTCCTTGACCATTCTTTGTACATAGCCGACTTGGTTTGTCTCCCGGCCAGTTGGGATTCTTAAATGTGCTGCATATGTGTGATACTCGAAGATACTAGCTGTAATTGCTGTATATCAGCTGTTACAAGCTACTCTAAAATTCGAGTTAAAACAAAGTAATTATTAATTATTATTAACGTTCATGAATGGTAGTATGTCGTGCCAGAAAATGACGAACTTCAAACGATCACAAAGTAAAATGCTCCCGAAGTATTTTCGTATCATACGAAAATCAATAATAATACCACTGCCATTTTAATAAAAACAACCCTTAAAAATACCGGGTTTTCGTTTAAAGAACCCCTAAAAATAGGACGGTCATACCTATCATCCGAATTAGAGGGAGTAACCCCGCCACCCTTCCATACGCATACGCCCATGCCAGAGATTTCGGCCTGACAGTCGCTATCCTGGTGTTGAATTGCTCAGTAGCTAGATACCTATGAGTGAATTAACGCCCGGCCACCAGACCATATAAGGACGCCCCTTGTACCGTTAGTGAACAATCAACTAATTAAAATAATGCATCACCAACATATTTATAGGCCTGAAGAGTGTGTTAGAGATAAATCCATGTGGGACACGTTGTTGGTTGTCTTTTTAACTAGTAGTAGCTTATTTAACGATAATGCAGAAATATTTTTCACAGTTGCTGTTTAGCATGTTTATTAGCTCATATTCCAATAGTAGGCATTACATTGACACGGGAATGAGTTTATTTTTGAGTTGTCTGTTTGCGCATGCGCACAAACGTCATCTTGTACCTCCATCACAGCGTGAGAAAGTCAGCATGACCAAGAGGCTCTGGGAGCGAGATTGGACCCTTCGGTTTTCTGGCCCAAAGCAGCATTTACTTTTTCCTTTAATGTCGTTCTCCATTTGTCCGAAACACTCCTCTATCCACGGACGACGCCTTACGTAGATCGATAGAGAGGTGGGCAAGTAGAGGTCTAAATAGTGAAACTAAACAAAGGCAACAGTCTCTATGCAAAGCCTCCGTAGTCTAATGGATATGACGTCGGCCTCCTAAGCCGAAGGTTGCGGGTTCGAATCCCGTCGGAGGTGCGATTTAACGATTTTGTTTTTTTATTCGAACGGTTTCAAACGGGAATTCAAAATCATGGTCGTTATCGAAGCTGATAATAATATATAATAATACGTTTTTTATATAGCGCTATGCCTATAGCTCATAGCGCTTTACAGTTAAGGAACTGTAGGACTGAATTGCAAGCTGACAGCGGTCGTTCAAATAGAGCTTTTTGCAGTTTTAAATATTATTTTTGTGTCATCATATTTTGATTCGTAACCTCTCGTCCCCAGGGATCTTGTTGATAATTTTCAAAATTTTAAAGGCTTGTCATTGTTCAGAGGGTAATTGTGCCAGAGCCGCCATCTTGAAACTTACCCACAAGACCTTGGGGACAAGGTTATTGGCTCGTCGCCTTCCGCTGTACAGACAACCGAAGGCTCTGGGGAAGAGAATGATCTAGGAACAAAAGCTCGAGCTTTTGCTAGGAAACAATACCAACGTGCTTTGCATATTTACCAATTAGACACGAGAATGAATGTGCGTTTTCTTAGCTTTGGGGTCTTAACCAGATCCAGTACTGTGTACTTCGTGCTGTGGTGCTCCCTCTCTATTTGGTCCCTCCGGATATCCTCGGTCACCTTTTGTAGCCCCTCCGCGTCTAGGGCACCTCCATCTTTAGCACATTCTCGAACCCAGAGCTCCCCGGCTCGTAACCTGGCGGGGAAGGCTCTGGTGACAGCCACTGACGCATGCGCGAGATTTAATACAGAGCCCCTGAGATAGCCCAGGTTCGAATTACGCTCCATTGCTCACAAGACAAAAGTTTCAAATCGAGACTCTCTCCAAGTTTCCAATACATTTACAGTAACTTTTAGAGAGAGCCTTGACTTGGTTATTGTTTGTGGCCATTGGAGCGTAATTCGAACATGGCCTATTGAACAATTCTCAACATTA
Organism: Scolanthus callimorphus; assembly: GCA_033964015.1. Classification (NCBI taxonomy): domain Eukaryota; kingdom Metazoa; phylum Cnidaria; class Anthozoa; order Actiniaria; family Edwardsiidae; genus Scolanthus; species Scolanthus callimorphus. Next base: position 7,228,516 of record CM066925.1, read on the forward strand.
GCCATGAATTAGCCAATGAGAGAGGTCCAATAAATGACAAAAGCGGAAACTTATTTGGAAGGCCTGTAAGTGTATTTCTCATATATATAATATATAGGGAATTGTAGCAGGGAAATTCACCAGAACTTGCAGATGTTCGACAAACATCGTTCTCTTGGTCGCCATTTTGTTTTTCCTATGCCTGAGACAATACCACAGGCAACCCGCGTGGATTTGTAAAAAAACTACAGGACTTTCTTGATATGACCACCGCGAGAAATACCACGAACGTAGTTACCGCCAAGTGAGAAGAATAATCACAGAACAAGGAGGAGGTGAGCATCAGATGGCGCCATTCAGTGATAAAATAGCTGGGAAGGGCGGACAGGACGTACCCTCTCCCCTTCCCGGAAAGAAAATGTGATTGATCTCCCCTCCTATTGTACGGTAGGTCGGTCCAAGTGTACCTCGACAACCTCGTCCCAAGGGTCTTCTCGGTCGTTTTCAAAATGGCGGTTAGCTCGGGAGAAGATCCTGGGGGAGGCTGCGGTCACATGACATGACCGTTTCGAAAAAGGAGAACCTCGCTCCCATGTTTTCAGTGGTCATGTGACTCAGCCTCCCCCTCCCTCACCAACCGCCATCTTGAAAATTACCCACAAGACTCTTGGGACGAGGTTGGTACCTCGATACACAACACTTACACGGCCAGTATGACTCGTACCCAGAGCTCCTCGCATATCAATTTTTTGGTCGGGGATGATCGTCGGAAATTTTCAGTTTCACCCCTAAAAGATACCAAATATGGCGTGGCTCAAATAATTTGTTACCCTAAAAGATGAGGCCTTATGTCAGCTTAATTGATTATGTGCCAAGTAGGCGCGAAGGAGATAGGTTACAGGTAAAAGATATCCTTAAAAAAATTTCCGAGTTTGACTAAAAAGCTCCCTTTAATGTTGTCTAATTTATCGTCTTCTCATCGAGTAAGGGACCGGTCATTATTTATCGCCTGGGGATCGAAAGGGGGGATCTCTCAAAGCTGGAAGCCCTGAAAGGGGGGACCACAATAAATTTTCTAAATAGTTATTCCAGCAACTTCTCTAACATTTGCATTTTTGTACTTCACTTCACTCAATACATAATAAAATTTCACTCGCGCAACGAAGACACTACCTTCACACTTTCACAAGAACAAGTGTATCTTGGCGAGGAAAACAAACTCTACCAAAAATGCCCTGCAGTGATAGGCCTGGCGGACAGTCACTATGTTCGAAAGAAGAGTAAGCGTGAGTTCAGCGTTACAGGCGTATGAAATTCGTTATTTGGGTCGCGCCTCACGCAAATGAATAACAATAATTTCGTCATTTCGGTGAGCAATTGCGCGCATGAATAATACAATCTACAGGATTTGTTTACTATACACACAAAAAATGGAATGTTCATCTACACTTTCTCTGAGGCTGGATGAAATGCGTTTATCAAAATTCGGGCGCGCTTCACGCGCAAAGGAAAATGCGATCCCTTCTATCTGTAAATTGTCTTCTACTAGGCCAAATAGGGGTCGGGGGTATCACTCAGGCACTTTAATGCCTGGGTCAAAGGGACCACGCCCTGTTTAGCATTAGATTCATTCTTAGTAAAGATACGACCAACTTATCCGTCCAATTCCCTTACAATATTAAAGACCTCAACGTCTTTGATAATTTAATAAGTTGATGTTACCATAGAAACAAAAGCCCGACCTTTGACCTCTGTTTCAAAAATTTTCGTTTCAAAGCTTGACGAGGAGTGGAAAATGCAAACAAACCTGCGATTAAAGTAAATGAAGTAATAGGCCATACCCTGAAGTTTATCAGTCCAACTAGATATCGTGCATAATGTTTTCATTAACGAAGTTATTAGCAGATATCATATTTCAGAATGTCCAAAAATAGGTTTCATATCAAGATAATTAGTGTCGACTTTCTAGCAATCGAACGGGCTTCCTGTGGTGTCTTGTCTACCTTGTTACCAGGTTCTTGACCGCAATAAAAACGACAGAAAATGCACATAACATCTTTCTTCGAGTGTATTCGAGTTCTGGCTGAGGTTTAAGCTTTCTGGGTCAATAAAAATAGTGAAAAACTTCCTGGGATTTCAAATATGGTATGGAGATATTTCCTTATAAGGAATTGAAGAAAGTCGACACATTTTCAAGGGAACTATCTTGATATGCCTGATTAAAGGGACATCATATCTAGTTGGACCAGTGATACTTGTCCTAGCATTAATTAAATAACATCTTAATATCCTTAAATTTTTTTTGCCTTCCCTTTCCTCGAGAAGCAGTTCTTAAAATTCATTTCTTTGATGTTCAAAGGTCACATTCCACGTTGCCATGGGGATGCAAATAGGAATTTGTTTACTTTTTGCCGAACAACAATTCTAAATAACAAATGAATGGTAAAGATTAAAAGTTCTCGATATAGACCACCCCCTAAGGTTTTTGAGCCGCCATTTTGAAAGCAACTGAGACCCAGGCATTAACATAGCTGAGCACGAAAACGTTTAACTGCTCTGAGGGGGGATCACATTAATCATTGTACTTATAGAGGGAGGATCACTGCGGTTTGACCTTGTATTAGGGAACTGTCATTATTTACCGAGGGAGGAGGGCCATGTTTTTGTCGAACAGTGCTCCAAAAATAAATTGACCCTCCCTTAAAAGTACCTTTAAAAAATGTGGCTCTCCCCTACATAGACCTGAAAACATGTGACCCTCCCCTCTATCTTTTTTTTAGTAAGAAGTCATTTTACCGCCTGGATCGTGACTTCGATCTAATGTTAGCCCGCGACTCGATCATATTTATCCCCAAAAACATAAACTTCATTACTATTATTATAACTTTGGAGAGCATTGAGTGCAAAAGCGGGAATTATGTCACCATCATAACGCCGATTGACGCGCGCGGGCTCTTATATATTAGAGCCCGCCAACATGATAGTACGCCACAATGCTCGCCAAAGTTATAATAATGTAGTTTTGAACCGCTACTTAGGCAAAACTTAGTCTCCTTTCTGTTCGGTGAAATAAACATCAACGGATGAATTTTGAGCATTGCGCGTTCCTGGACACGTTTCAAGAGGCTGCACAGAGGACATGCGTGTTCTAACACAGAAGTGACCAAGGCATTATAAATTGCAACGTGCGATCTTTGGCTATATTCATATATTGGTAGAGAGAACGGGCTTTCCAAGCTGTGCACGTCCCTCCAGAACTGATCACGTACAGTAGGCTACTGACATCATCTTCGCGCGCATCATTCTCAATGTCTTCGCCATCAGAATCTTCTCTTTCCTGGTTTCCTTTGGATCACTGTCACTCTCCTAATAGTCTCATCACTGTCTGCATCGTTCTCACTTTCCTCACTCTATTATCTGCTTGTAACGTCGAACTCACGCTGACCTAATGTGTCAGTTCTTTGGAAAAGAGTGACTGGCCGCCAGGCTTTTTTGTGGGGACAAGATTTTAAAATGGCAACCTTTGCGCGTGTTAAAACTGTAATAGAGGTCCTAAATTTTTTAATGCACATGATATAGAAGTTGCTGTAATAACTCCTTAGAACCATTCTTGTGGTCCCCTCTTCCAGGGCATCAGGTTGCGAGAGATTCCCCCTTTCACTCACACACACACACACACAAAATCCTTAGGGACGGACCATTTGATATTTGATGGGGGGAGTGGCTATTTTTTTGGGCTCGATATTTTTTCGCGTCCAGTTTTGCTGCTCGAATTTTTTTTCCTAGAACGCGACTGTGCTCGATATTTTTTTTCCAGATATTTCTTTTTTTGGTTCGAGACATCACATAAATTATTTCGCCCTCAAAGCGGCAATTGATCACTTCAATAAAGTTTGATGTTATGCTCTCCTGTTATGTTAGCATTTTGCGAAATCGGTATGCTTAAGCATCTGGATCAGTTCGGGTTTACGAAGGGCTTGACGACAACTGAGAAGTTTGCTTGTATGGTTCTCAATGCGCGCGAAGCGTGCAGCGATTTTGAAAATCTACGGGGTTAATGATATTCTTATTTCTAGGAGATGAGAATCAAATGAAGAAATGGAGTCACTGAATAAAACATCCTAAAAATTTTCAAAAATTAATCGTACCTAGTAGGATGTTATACTAGAGTTTGTAAATACTACACCACAACATACGCTTTTTATGAACGCGACCCTGCTGCAATTTTGGACATATCAGTTGAAAGTAAGTATAAACCTTATCGGTTTCTCAAATAATTTAAATTTTAAAACGAATATCTAAGCGTTTTAATTCTTGTAGATGGCGACGCGCGAGCCGACCAAAACATTTCTCAATTTTTAAAGACATCAGGTTCCCTATAAAACGGTAGATCAAGAGAAAGTTTTAAAGTGAGTTTGCTTGATTTTTTTTTCGCCACCAGCTTTGCTTGCGCGATATTTTTTCTAGGAATCAACCACCCCTCCCATCAAGTATCAAATGGTCCGTCCCTTAGCCCTCCCTATCCCAGGCGATAAATAATGACTGAAAAAATACATTTTACTGTAATCGCTTACGTACATCTCTCTTACTGACCCTTACTGATACGCGAAAACATAAATGGCCTACAAATTCAAACATCTAGTCAATCTAGGGCTATTTGTCTACAGGCCCTACAGTCAACAATCGGCACAATTTATCCGTAGTTGCGAGAATCCAAAGTCGAATTTTAGTTCCGTGAGCCGGTACGTTTTAAGAATCCGAAAATCCGCTCGATTTTTTTTTAAAATCCGTATAATCCGTGTGCTATTGAGGCTCAAATCCACCGATCAGCAAACCTATTCACCCCCCCCCCCCCCCCCCCCCCCCCCTCACTGTCTTCATCACTTCCGAATTCTTCAAAGACAAAGTGCATCTTCGCCCTTTTCAGCCTCGTCTCCCGTAACCCTATCCTTCTTCTTCGGTGTCAGTCCTTGCTTAGGCCTGGTTTCCATATACTCTTATCTGTCGTATCGGTCTCATCAGTCGACCGTGAAACAATGAAAATTGGAATTATTCTTTTGTTTCACGGTTGACTAATGCCACATATAAGACTATATGGAAACTAGGCTTTTAAGCATGCCTCTGTGGCACGGCAGGTTATTTGTGTTAAGTACAATTGGAGCTCGAATTTTGAATATTTCTGAGCTCGAAAGCTCAGACTTTCAATTTACAGAAAACTCAGAAAACTCTACTCAAGTCGCGAAAAACTCAAAAATTTAAAAAACAGAAATTAAACAAGGGGCTCACGGAGGCTCGGCACATGTTAGACCTCTACTCATAAGTTATAAGTGTACGAGGGGCAGAGAGTTGTGTATGAAGTCGTTGTCCATGAATTCCAGTTGCCAGATAACAACACTTTAATATCTGCCTGTTACCCCGTTAAAAACAGAGATAATCTGACAAAAGGGAGAAGTACCTCCTGACTTGCTGTATGAACTGTAGGAAACGTGTAGAAATGGCACACCAGTACTGTAGTAAAAATAAACTTTACATCAAAAAGCTGTCTCAGTTTCTGCATCTATATGGTTATAATAAAATGCATAAGTGGACCGTGTTACGACGAATGCCCCCCCCCCCCCCCCCCCGGCGATAAATAATGACCGGTCCCTAATCTCTCTTTCTTACCCGTTTTTAGCAGCACCATAAAAAGACAAAATAATTTGGACACACATTCGGCCCTAAAAGATACCAATCTCCCTAAACTTTTGTTGCAGATCAAGGTTACCCCTAAAAGAGACCAAAACCCGTAATTATAACCACTAAAACATACGACGATCATCCATGTACAATTTATTTCAGCATCCCCGACCCAACAATGTGGGAGGTCCCCCCCCCCCCCCCCCCCCTCTCCGGGATTATAACACCCGTCAGGGCCATAAAGCACGACTGCTCGTTTTTAATACATTACCTATAACATTTATGAGGTCTTGTGACGCGTACTGTTGAGACGGTGCTATTAATAAATATGCAAATTTACGAAAAGAAATGATATACGGGTCAGACGACAGATCGAGACTATCGAGACAGACACAACCAGAACTCCTTCCGCGATAGATTCTAATATACTCGTCTTTCTCAATATTCAAAATGGATATCCTCAGAGAAGAGCTCCAGAACTCGCTTAAATGTCCCATTTGTTCTGAAATCCCATCAGAGCTGAAACTACTGGAGTGTCTTCATGCTTTGTGCGAGAACTGCTTGACACAAAACGCCAGACCAGACGAAAGCGAAACTCAGTTGTGCTGTCCATTGTGCAAGACGAGCACCGTGCTTCCCACAACCGGCGATATTACGTCTCTACCCACAAGCGAAGTACACTTGAATATGAAACAGGTTTTAAATCTCACAGGAGAGACAGGTTCTGGTCGTCCAGCTTGTTCTTCTTGCAAGAAAGAAGGCAAAGAAACCCCTTCAAATCATTATTGCTGTGACTGCCCTCGCTATCTCTGTCAGGATTGCTTCAAAGGACATCAGATGTTTTGTGAAGGGCACAAAGTGCTCCATCTGCGAGAGCTTACCGACCAAGATATGGCGTTCGTATTTTTAAGACCGTCATTCTGCAGCCACAACAGGCATACACATGAAATCTTAAAGTATTTTTGCAGCAATTGCCGAAATTGTTTGTGTGAAAATGCCTAAAGGAACACCAAACAGGACATGATATTTTGGACTTGGAAAATACAGCCTCAGGTCAACAAGATATTTTGCGTGAAAAACTCGGACTTCTCGATACAAAAGCTGCAGCAGAGCACGAGAAATTGAACACCATAAGGGATAAGATATCTGAGATCAAAAGGAAAGCAGAGGAAATTAAATCTCAGGTAATTAAAGCCGCTAAGGAACTCGCTCATTTTATTGAAGAAAATAAAGGAAACTTGCTCAGACAGATTGACGAAGAGGTCAGAAATGCGCTCAGTCGAGACGAAGAAGAGCAACGCTTATTGGATCAAATTCAAGCAGCAAGAGATCACATAACAAAACTCACTAAATATGCTACTTCCTGTCACGTGGTGCAATCCAAGATTTCCGTTGAAGAACGACTTGAAAGGATGCTAGAAATGCAGGTAGAGCTCAGTGATCTGGAACGTCATATGGAATTTATTCCTAACAATGATCTGTATAAAATACAAGAGTTCGGGCTCGGATATATTCGTGCAGTGAGACCAGTAGATGCGACTAAATGCTTTGTTAAAATTGAATCCGACGTCGAAGCATTGCAAGCTTTGAATAAAATCTGTCTCAGTGTCCATTTTAGAGATTCCTCTGGAGGAAGTGTTGGGAAATTTCCAGGGACCAATAATATTGAAGTCCGCATTGATCCGAGAACGGAAGTTAAAGATTTGAAAGTATCAGAAAACCAAGAAGATAAGTGTAATGTCCAGTTTACCCCAAGACTCCTGGACATTTTACCATCAGTGTGATGGTGAATGGAAAGCACGTGTCGAACAGTGGGATGGGTTTCGATGTAAAACCACAGGAACTGAAGGTTATTGGGTTGTTTGCCATGACAAGAATGGCCAAACCGATGACGCAGCCACATGGCATTGCAGTAAATAAATCAAACACGAAGATCGCTATTACAGATTGTCAAGCCAACTGTGTGCAGATCTTTAATATAGAGGGTGTACTGATCAGGACAATTCGTGACACGGTTCAGCCACAACTGGGGGATCCTAATGGGGTCTCGTTTCTGAATGAAGAAGATATTGTTGTTTCAGATGGAGATAACCAAAGAATTGTCATTTTTAAGACAAGTACTGGCAAAGTTCTGAAATGTTTTGGCGGAGAAGGTGATGGTCCTGGAGAGTTCAGTTACCCATTTGGGGTTCATGTTGATGAGAGTGGACGTATCATGGTATGTGACTTGAATAACGAGCGTGTACAGGTTTTCACAGGAAGAGGGGAACACCTGTTTGAGATTAACCAGCAATTACTGCGGCATGGGGGTTTGCGCTCGCTACTCAGTGTAACATCTCATGAGGATCTTGTACTGGTGTCTGACTATAGCAACCATGTCGTGCATGTGCTACAACTACATGGGAGCTCATCATCAGTGACAAGGCACAGTAAAATAGGAGGACAAGGTCGTGCTGATGGTCAGTTGAGTAACCCTTGTGGTCTAGCGGTCGACAGAGATGGTAACCTCTTGGTTTGTGATGAAGCAAATCAACGCATACAAAAGTTCACGCTGGATGGCACTGGTAAGCTGGTTGGTAAATCATCCGGTATCACTGGCTACCCAGGCATTTAGCGTTATTGGCAGATGGTCGTATTCTAGTTATTTGCTTGGAAAGTAATCAAGTACTGATTGTTGGGTGAAAATACTCTAGTATGTCTACGTTTACTGCACTTTATAGTCCTGAGTCACTGTGACTCCAGAGCTCGTACCCAGAGGCTTTGATAACAGCAACTGTATACGTGATATTGTGCGATAATGTGACAATTAGTGAGCTAAATAAGCCTGGTGCACAATTGCGACATAACGCACGGCAAAAGAAAATATCACGCCATCAAAATGTAGCGGTTTCAAAAAGTTGAAGTCCACAAAAAATAACATAAGATTGCTTTGGTGAAGTAATCTAATGATTTGTTTCAATTATTTTCCCATGCTTTTTTCGTTGCAACATAACGTCCATATTTCGTTATGGCGCTAGTGTGCACCGGGCTTTAGTATTGAACTCATGTTGACTCTTACGTCATAAGTGATTGACTGTTGTATATTAGAATAAGGGGTGTTATGTTACGGACAGTTCAGACAGATAATCAAGGGAAGCGGAGTACCTTAGGGTCCGGTCACATTATTTATAGCCTGCCGGGGGGGGGGGGGGGGGGAGGATTTTAGGGGGGATCACTTCATTGTGGGGCGAGCGAAAGGGGGGATCTCCAAAGCCTGAAGCCCTGAAAACGGGGGACCACAAGAAATTTTCTAAGTAGTTATTCCAGCAACTTCTCTAACATTTGCATTTTTGTACTTTCACTTATCACTCAATACATAATAAAAATTTCGCGTATAAAGAATATAATCTTTGGCAACTCGCGCAAGTAAGACGCTACCTTCGCACCGTTCACAAGAACAAGTGTATCTTGGCGAGGAACAGCAAACTCTACCTAAAATGCCCTGCAGTGATAGGCCTGGCGGGCAGTCACTATGTTCGAAAGAAGAGCAAGCGTCAGTTCGACGTTACAGGCATAGAAATTCGTCATTTGGGCCGCGCTTCACGCAAATGAATAAAATAATTTCGTCATTTCGTCGCGCAATAGACCTCATCGGCTTGGGCGTAATGTTGTCCCATTTCAGATCACGTGGCATTCATTTGAATAATCTTTCTTTGTCTGGGCTTCTTCCATATTCATATATCCTACGGTGCGTAGCAGAATAACAAAGAGAGAATACTCATGGGAGTGCCACGTGATCTGAAATGGGAAAAACAAACGGGCAAGCCGAGGTGGTCTATTGCGCGCATGAATAATAAATCCTATACAGGATTTGTTTACTATACACAAAAAAACGGAATGTTCATCCACACTTTCTCTGAGGCTTGATGAAATGCGTTTATCAAAATTCGGGCGCGCTTGGCGCGCAACGAAAGAAAAATGCGATCCCCTCTATCTGTAAATTGTCTTCTACTAGGTGAAATAGGGTCGGGGGGGGGGGGGGTCACGAAAACGTTTAACAGCTCTGAGGGGGAATCACGTTAATCATTGCACTTATAGAGGGAGGATCACTGCATTTTGACCTTGTTTTACCCAAATCCTACCCCCCCCCCCTAAGCGATAAATAATGACCCGTCCTTACAATCGTGTATAAAGTGTAATTCAAATCAGCAATAAAAGGGGGGAAATCCATGGTTTAGTCCAAAAACTTCTGCGACAATATCTGACATACAAAGCCGTTAGAGAAATTATTATACATTGTACTCCCTATCTCGATTCTGATTGGCTAAGAACGCGCGCTTTACTTTGGGAATCACTCACTTTGAGGGTCTTCAAGAATCAACATGCTGATTCTTGAAGAATCAGCTAGCGGATTCTTGATTCTACGTCGCAAGCATCATGGGCCTAGGGCGAGTAGATTCGATTTTCTTAGGGACGGACCATTTGATACTTGATGGGGAGGGTAGCTGATTGCCCAAAAAATATCTAGCAAGCCTCTGAACTAGAAAAAAAATATCGCGCAAGCAAAGCTGGTGGCGTAAAAAAATCGAGCAAGCTCATTCCAAAACTCTCGTGATTACTGTTTTTTAGGGAACCTGATGTCTTTATAAACAGTGTTTTTTTTTGCTCGGCTCGAGCGAACAGCAATCAATAACTTTAATAATTACTTTCAACTCATACGTCCAAAATTGCAGCAGCTTCGCGCGCATAAAAAGCGGATGCTGTGGTGGTGGTGTAGTATTTACAAACTAAAACTGTTTTTTTCCAGTGACTCAATATCTTCAGCGTGATTTTCGTCTCCCAGAAATAAGAATTTCATTCACCTCTTAGTTTGATTTTCAAAATCGCGGCGCGCTTCGCGCCCATCGAGAAACATAAAGCAAACTACTCAGTTTGGTCAGGTCAGCCCTTGTTCGTAAATTCGTGGACCATCGTGATCCCGCCACTGCCTGAGGCATCTTGAATAGCAAACGGCCTTAGTTGGAGATCTACCGACCAGTGCAGATTTTTAACAAATTCCAAACACAAGGCTCTGTACTGATACACTAAAGAGCACTTAGATAAGAAGTAGAATCCTGAATCCAAACATCTTCATAGTAGTGAAAATCCGAATCCGGTGACCAAAACCCGAACTGATCTGGATCCTATAAGGGCGAACCATTTGACACTTGATGGGGGGGGGGGGGTAGGGGGGGGCAGATTCCCAAAAAAAAATTCGAGCAAGCCTCTGACCTAAAAAAAAAATCGCGCAAGCAAAGTTGGTGGTGAAAAAATATCGAGCAAACTCACTTTAAAACTCTCTCCTGTTTTACGGTTTTTAGGGAACCTGATGTCTTTACAAGTAGAGGGATTTTTGGTCGGCTCGCGCTGCGCGCTCGACATCTACAACAATTAAAACGCTTAGACTATTCCTTTTAAAATTTAAATAATTTCAGAAAACGTTTACTTACTTTAAACTGATATGTCCAAAATTGCAGCAGCGTCGCGCTCATACAAAGCGTATGCTGTGGTGTAGTATTTACAAACTATAACATCGTACTAGGCATAATTAATTTGTGAAAATTTTTATGATGTTTTTATGCAGTGACTCCATTTCTTCAGCGTGATTCTCATCTCAAACAAATAATAATAATATCACTAATCTCGTAGATTTTCAAAATCGCGGCGCGCTTCGCGCGCATTGAAAAACATACAAGTAAACTTGGAACTTCTCAGTTGTCAGCCCCCGTTCGTAAACCCGAACTGATCCAGATGCTTAAGCATACCGATTTCGCGAAATGCTAACATAACAGGAGAGCATGAAATAAAACTTTATTGAAGTAATCAATTGTCGTTTTGAGGGCGAAATAATTTCATTGATGTCTCGAACCAAAAAAAGAAATATCAGGGGAAAAAAATATCGAGCACAGTCATGTTCTAGGGAAAAAAAATCGAGCAGCGAAACTGGACGCGGAAAAAAATATCGAGCCCAAATAAATTAGCCACTTCGCGCGCATCCAGAAACATACAAGCAAGGCTCGGTACTGATCAGAACCATCTTCATAGTAGCACTAAAAATTCTGATCTGGATGCTATGAGCAAACCAATTTCGCGAAATGATAAAATAACAGGAGACCTTGAAATCGTACTTTATTGAATTGTGATCAATTGCAATTGTCGTTTTGATGGCGATATAATTTAAGTGAAATCTCAAGCCATCAAAAGAAATATCAGGAAAAAGGATCGAGCACAGTACTTATATCACTATATTTACTTAAAACACAACTTGCATAATCGTTTTTAAAATTTTACTTCCGTGATTCGTGAAAAGCGTTTTCATAACTCCGTGATCCGTGAAATAACGAAAAACCGGTCCGTGATTCGTGATCGCTACACCCCCTTCACCCCCCTGTTACAAGAAAACAAAGTTTCGAAAAACGTGAAGAAGACAGCAAGAGAGATTCTCTTGAATTTCCACCCTAAAAATACCTTTCAGAAATTATTTCCACCCTAAAAATACTCCTCGGTCCTGAAATACGTTCTTCAGCGCACCATTTTAAATAAAAAAAAACTTAAAAGTGTCGGATTTTCTTCAGAATACCGTTTTTCACTTAATGCATATCGACCGTCATGCAACGCGACCGTGTTAAACAAACCGAAGGCGTTCCTCGCTTTGCCCTGTTCTGTTGCGCGCAAACTTGAATAACGTTCATGAATGATAGTGTGTCGTGCCATGAAAATGACGAACTTCAAACGATCACAAAGTGGCTCCCGAAGTATTTTCGTATCATACGAAAATCAATAATAATACCACTGCCGTTTTAGCCTGAGTTAACAGACGCCCGCTCAAAATTAAAAGATTTGAGCGAGACGTCTGAGCAATATAGCCAAATGTAACTTACTGGGTGGCGTGACACTGCCCAGATCTGGGTAGTGATTCTGATTGGTCGGCGCGTTTTGCCTGTGTCGTGTTTATCTTTGTGAGTTCAAGATGGCTTCGATAGCAATCAAAGCTGAAGTTCGGTCGATTTGAAAAGTCTCAAAGCAGTGGTTTTATCTTGTTGCAAGCATTTTTAAGTTGAGAATTTATACGAAGACTAGTTGCAGCACTGCACAGACGTGTTTGTTGACCAACTTTGCCACTCAAGCTTGGCGTTAGCTTTGTATTTACGTTCTATCGAGCATCTAGTAAACGAGTGAAACTTGGAGACTCGTTATGCATCTAGTAAACGGGCGAAGCTTGGAGACTCTAGTACCCAAGGCATTGTAGCCGCGGATCAAAAAGAGTCCGTCTTGAAACAGACAGGGAACGGACGTTATAATGGGAGTGAAACCGTCGAGTTTGAGTTCGAGTTTATAGCATCGCATGCTCCGGCATGCGAAAGTTGCTAGCCAGGTCCTTCGTAGGAGAGAGCAATGGACTTATTACCACCACTATTGATTGCTTTATGAGGACATCATGAGCATGGCCATCTCCATTTAAAACGAAGCTAAGGTACAATTTGACCTTCCCGATCACGAAGGCATCTTTACTTCTCATTGTACTCATAGAAATCTGTACAGTGCTTGCGACTGGTCTTCATATAAATTGTCAACTTTATAAGCGCTTGCAATGAGATAAAAACCTCTTCTATTTGAGCGATTTCATATCGACCGATCTACAGCTTTACTTCTGTCGAAGCCATCTTGAACTCACAAAGATAAACTTCGCGCGCTGTCAAAATTCGCTCGCTATCGCGAGCGGATTTCTCCTAGCCCCCCCGAGAATTCGCAAACAAGCTACTCAAAATCGCAACAGAATTCGCAAGCAAGCTACCCAAACTTCGCCACGCCAGCTATCACAAGCGGATTTCTCCTAGCCCCCTAGAACTCTAACTAGCGCCTGTGTGCAGGCTAAGATAAACGCGGCAAGGCAAATAGCGCCGACCAATCAGAATCACTACCCAGATCTGGGCAGTGTCACGCCACCCAGTACGTTACTTTTGGCTATATTGCTCAGACGTCTCGCTTAAATCTTTGAATTTTGAGCGGGCGTCTGTTAACTCAGGCTACTGCCGTTTTAAATAAAAAAAACAACCCTCAAAAAATACCGGGTTTTCGTTTAAAGAACCCCTAAAAATAGGACGGTCATACCTATCATCCGAATTAGAGGGAGTAACCCCACCCCCCTTCCATACGCATACGTAACATCCTCACCACCCCTCTCCTCCCCTTCCCTTCCCTCCACACTCATACGTACCACTGGACATTGTCTGGCCGGGGGGCTGTGGTCTTGTTGATGGTAAATGTACCCTCTTGGTTCTTGCCGATATTCTGGAGTACTGAAATGTACTGAAATGTAGTGCATTTGAGCTCAACTTGAAACTAGAATGTTTTTTCTATCAGACTTTAAAGTTAAACTACAACATTTGCTATTACCGATAAACGAACAGTAAACTTATAGGCCTACAGCAAACGCCGTACCAGAGTCGCACGCCGTTCCAACACAAAACAATAGAAAGTTATTGGTTCTAAAGTATAATGAAGTGGGACCCTTTGGAAAAGGAAAGACTCGACAGAAGAAGAGCGGCTGAAGTTCTAGTAAACTAGTAAACCTGTTTAGCGTGTAGATTAACATAAATAACTGTAATGGCTCGGCCTCTATTTAAGAGTACAAAGCAGTTCATTGATGACTGAATATCACGTATACGTACCTAAATCACTGTCAAACACTCTATAGGGAACTAATAGTGTTTCTAGCAGTAAATGGAAGCGCAGTTTTGTCCTTCTTTCCGATTGTTTCTTGGCCAAGAGAATCGAGCACATTGCCGCCATTTCTATTTCAGGCTCAAGCAAATAATTTGCATTTTAAATTTCGCGTGATTAGCTCCAGTCTCGCATGCAGCCTTTCCAGGCATCTTTTGTATCGGTCACGCAACGCGGGAGACTGTACGTATGAGTTCAAGACTGTAAGTATTATGGGGTATTATGAGGAAATCCATTAAGTCCCCACGTCCACACTACATCGTTATCAAACGAAAACGGATACTTTTTGTTCCGTTTTCAAAACGATTTGCGTCCACACTTATCGTTTTCGTATCGTTGTCGTCCACACTACAACGCGTATCCTCTCCTCGTCCCCAGGCTACTCGGCGCGCCTGCTATGCTTTGCCCGGCTATGACGTCATTGGCTTTTGCTGCCCTCCTGTCACGCTTTGCCCGGCTATGACGTCATTGGCTTTTGCTGCCCGCCCGAGAGCTTGAAGAGCGGCCGGCATATTGAATGCACGAGCTGACAGCAAAGAGAAGCATGGGGACGAGGCTACGCGTATCCGTACGGAAACGCTCTTATGCATTCAGTGGGCATGCGCAAACAAGCTCAACGCATGCGCATTTCGATCTGTCGGCCTAACGTCACCACAGCAAACCGCCGACCAATTTTCAACATCGAATTTCTTATGATCATGCTTATGTAACGAAGCGTCCTGGAGAAGAGTGGATAGCTTTTAACAGGTTAACTCGGTGCTGTAGGGAATGTCATTTGTTATTTGCGATGAAACGATGTAAATTATTTAGCTGCTTTTAAACTGCTTTTTGTGAGTCGTGCAAGTAGTATAATTTATTTGCCTGTTCCGCTCCAATGCAAATTTAGCATTTACTTGACTTGAGGAAGAAAAAAAATTGGACCATACTTCCAGACAAAGAGCTGAAGCGTCGTATGGCGACCGTACGGTTCTTACGCCCACGCCAGAGATTTCGGCCCTGACAGTCGCTATCCTGGTGTTGAATTGCTCAGTAGCTAGATACCTATGGGTGAGAGAACGCCCGGCCACCAGACCATATAAGGACGCCCCTTGTACCGTTAGTGAACAATCAACTAATTAATAATGCATCACAAACGTATTTATAGGCCTGAAGAGTGTGTTAGAGATCCATGTGGGACACGTTGTTGGTTGTCTTTTAACTAGTAGTAGCTTATCTCACGATAATGCAGAAATATTTTTCACAGTTGCCGTTTAGCATGTTCATTACTCATATTCCAATAGTAGGCATTACATTGACACTGGAATGAGTTTCTTTTTAGTTGTCTGTTTGCGCATGCGCACATACGTCATCTTGTACCTCCACCTAAGCGTGAGAAAGTCAGCATGATCAAGAGGCTCTGGGAACGAGATTGGAGCCTTCGGTTGTCTGGCGCAAAGCAGCATTTACATTTTCCTTTAATGTCGTTCTCCATTTGTCCGAAACACTCCTCTTTCCACGGACGACGCCTTACGTAGATCGATAGAGAGGTGGGCAAGTAGAGGTCTAAATAGTGAAACTAAACAAGGGCAACAGTCTCTATGCAAAGCCTCCGTAGTCTAATGGATATGACGTCGGCCTCCTAAGCCGAAGGTTGCGGGTTCGAATCCCGTCGGAGGTGCGATTTCACGATTTTGTTTTTTTATTCGAACGATTTCAAACGGGAATTCAAAATCATGGTCGTTATCGAAGCTGATAATAATAATAATAATAATACGTTTTTTATATAGCGCTATGCCTATAGCTCATAGCGCTTTGCAGTTTAAAATTACATAATATTAAGGAATTGTAGGACTGAATTGTAAGCTGACAGCGGTCGTTCAAATAGAGCTTTTTACAGTTTTAAATATTCTTTTTGTGTCATCATCTTTTGATTCGTAACCTCGTCCCCAGGGATCTTGTTGATAATTTTTAAAGGCTTATCATTGTTTAGAGGGTAATTGTGTCCTCAAAATATTTTGCGACGCGGTTACCCCGTGAAAAAGGCTAAGCCAAGTTTGCCAGAGCTGCCATCTTGAAACTTACCCACAAGACCTTGGGACAAGGTTATTGGCTCGTCGCCTTCCGCTGTACAGACAACCGAAGGCTCTGGGGAAGAGAAGGATCTAGGAACAAAAGCTCGAGCTTTTGCTAGGAAACAATACCAACGTGCTTTGCATATTTACCAATTATACACGAGAATAAATGTGCGTTTTCGTAGCTTTGGGGCTTTAACCAGGTCCAGTACTGTGTACTTCGTGTTGTGGTGCTCCCTCTCTATTTGGTCCCTCCGGATATCCTCGATCACCTTTGTAGCACCTCCGCGTCCAGGGCACCTCCATCTTTAGCACATTCTCGAACCCAGCGCTCCCCGGCTCGTAACCTCGCGGGAGGCTCTGTTGACAGCCACTGACGCATGCGCGATATTTAATACAGAGCCCCTGACTCTCTCCAAGTTTCAATACATTTACAGTGATGTTTGGAGAGAGCCTTGACTTGAGGTTATTGTTTGTGGCATTGGAGCGTAATTCGAACATGGCCTATTCATACCTGCCAACCTTGGACAAGTGAAAACCGGGAGATAGGGGAAAGTGATGTCATAACCTCGTCTCACCCCCCCCCCCCCCCCCCAAAAAAAAAAAAAAAAAAAGGTTGCTCGCCTTTGAAAATCTTTAGGTTTTAATGCAGAAATTGACTGAGCGAGTTGATTTCCCGGGACATTTACGGTGAAAACCGGGAGACCGGGAGATTTGACTCAAAACCGGGAGTCTCCCGCGTAAACCGGGAGAGTTGGCAGGTATGCCTATTGAACAATTCTCACACAGCCATGAATTAGCAAATGAGAGAGGTCCAAAAAATGACAAAAAGAGCGGAGAACATATCAAGAAAATTTCGCCATATATTTCAACTTATTTGGAAGGCCTGTTAGTGTATTTCTCATATACATAATATATAGGGAATTGTAGCAGGGAAATTCACCAGAACTTGCAGATGTTCGAGAAACATCGTTCTCTTGGTCGCCATTGTGGTATTGCCTGAGACAATACCACAGGCAACCCGCGTGGATTTGTAAATAACTACTGGACTTTCTTGATATTACCACCGCGAGAAATGAGGGGGGATCACATTAATCATTGTACTTATAGAGGGAGGATCACTGCGTTTTGACCTTGTGTTAGGGAACTGTCATTATTTACCGAGGGGGGAGGGCCATGTTTGAGTTGTCCAACAGTGCTCCAAAAAAAAAATAACCCTCCCTTAAAAGTACCTTTAAAACATGTGGCCCTCCCCTACATAGACCTGAAAAACATGTGACCCTCCCCTCGTTCTTTTTTTAGTAAGAAGTCATATTACCGCCTGGATCTTGACTTTGATCTAATGTTATCCCGCGACTCGATCATATTTATCCCCAAAAACATAAACTTCATTACTATTATTATAACTTTGGAGAGCATTGAGTGCAAAAAGCGGGAATTATGTCACCATCCTAACGCCGATTGACGCGCGCGGGCTCTTATATTAGAGCCCGCCAACATGATAGTACGCTACAATGCTCGCCAAAGTTATAATAATGTAGTTTTAAACCGCTACTTAGGCAAGATTTAGTCTCCTTTCTGTTCGGCGAAATAAACATCTACAAACGGATGAATTCTGAGCATTGCGCGTTCCCTGGACACGTTTCAAGAGGCTGTTACTGCACAGAGGACATGCGTGTTCCAACACAGACGTGACCAAAGGCATTCTAAATTGCAACGTGCGATCTTTGGCTATATTGGTAGAGAGAACAGGCTTTCCAAGCTGTGCACGTCCTTCCAGAACTGATCACGTACAGTAGGCTACTGATATCATCTTCGCGCGCATCATTCTCAATGTCTTCGCCATCAGAATCTTCTCTTTCCTAGTTTCCTTTGTATCACTGTCACTCTACTCATAGTCTCATCACTGTCTGCATCGTTCTCACTTTCCTCACTCTATTATATGCTTGTAACGTCGAACTCACGCTGACCTGATGTGTCAGTTCTTTGGAAAATAGTGACTGGCCGCCAGGCTTTTTTGTTGGAGCAACCTTTTAAAATGGCAACCTTTGCGCGCGTTAAAACTGTATTAGAGGTATTCCTTATGCGCGAGAAGCGCGGCTAAATTTTTTAATGCACATGAAATAGAAGTTGCTGTAATAACTCCTTAGAACCATTCTTGTGGTCCCCTCTTCCAGGGCATAAGGTTGCGCGAGAGATTCCCCCTTTCACTCACACACACAAAAATCCTCAGCCCTCCCTATCCCAGGCGATAAATAATGACTGAAAAAATGCATTTCACTGTATCGCTTACGTCCATCTCTCTTACTGACCCTTACTGATACGCGAAAACATAAATGGCCCACAAATTCAAACATCTAGTCAATCTAGGGCTATTTGTCTACAGGCCCTACAGTCAACAATCGGCACAATTTATCTGTAGTTGTGAGAATCCAAAGTCGAATTTTTTTTGCTAGTTCCGTGAGCCGGTACGTTTTAAGAATCCGAAAATCCGCTCGATTTTTTTTTAAATCCGTATAATCCGTGTGCTATTGAGGCTCAAAATCCACCGATCAGCAAACCTATTCACCCCCCCCCCCAACCCCCACCCCTCAGTCAGTACCTCCTGACTTGCTGTATGAACTGTAGAAACGGGTAGAAATGGCACCAGTACTGTAGTAAAAATAAACTTACATAAAAAAGCTGTCTCAGTTTCTGCATCTATGGCTATAATAAAATGCATAAGTGGACCGTGTTACGACGAATGCCCCCCCCCCCCCCCCCCGGCGATAAATAATGACCGGTCCCTAATCTCTCTTTCTTACCCGTTTTTTAGCAAAACCATCAAAAGACAAAATAATTTGGACACACATTTGGCCCTAAAAGCTACCAATCTCCCTAAACTTTTATTGCAGATGAAGGTTACCCCTAAAAGAGACCAAAACCCGTGATTATAACTAAAAGATACGACGATCATCCATGTACAGTTTATTTCAGCATCCCCGAGCCAACAATATAGTCCCCCCCCCCCCCCCCCCTCTCCGGGATTATAACACCCGTCAGGGCCATAAAGCACGACTGCTCGTTTTTAATACATTACCTATAACATTTATGAGCTCTTGTGACGCATACTGTTGAGACGGTGCTATTAATAAATATGCAAATTTACGAAAAGAAATGAGATACGGGTCAGACGACAGATCGAGACTATCGAGACAGACACAACCAGAACTCCTTTCGCGATAGATTCTAATATACTCGTCTTTCTCAATATTCAAAATGGAAATCCTCAGAGAAGAGCTCCAGAACTCGCTTAAATGTCCCATGTGTTCCGAAATCCCATCAGAGCTGAAATTACTGGAGTGTTTTCATGCTTTGTGCGAGAACTGCTTGACACAAAACGCCAGACCCGACGAAAGCGGAACTCAATTATGCTGTCCATTGTGCAAGACGAGCACCGTGCTTCCCACAACCGGCGATATTACGTCTCTACCCACAAGCGAAGTACACTTGAATATGAAACAGGTTTTAAATCTCACAGGAGAGACAGGTTCCGGTCGTCCAGCTTGTTCTTCTTGCAAGAAAGAAGGCAAAGAAACCCCTTCAAATCATTATTGTTGTGACTGCCCTCGCTATCTCTGTCAGGATTGCTTCAAAGGACACCAGATGTTTTGCGAAGGGCACAAAGTGCTCCATCTGCGAGAGCTTACCGACCAAGATATGGCCTTCATATTTTTAAGGCCGTCATTCTGCAGCCACAACAGGCATACACATGAAATCTTAAAGTATTTTTGTAGCAATTGCCGAAATTGTTTGTGTGAAAAATGCCTAAAGGAACACCAAACAGGACATGATATTTTGGACTTGGAAAATACAGCCGCAGGTCAACAAGATATTTTGCGTGAAAAACTCGGACTTCTCGATACAAAAGCTGCAGCAGAGCACGAGAAATTGAACACCATAAGGGATAAAATATCTGAGATAAAAAGGAAAGCAGAGGAAATTAAATCTCAGGTAATTAAAGCCGCTAAGGAACTCGCTCATTTTATTGAAGAAAATAAAGGAAACTTGCTCAGACAGATTGACGAAGAGGTCAGAAATGCGCTCAGTCGAGACGAAGAAGAGCAACGCTTATTGGATCAAATTCAAGCAGCAAGAGATCACATAACAAAACTGACTAAATATGCTACTTCCTGTCACGTGGTGCAATCCAAGATTTCCGTTGAAGAACGACTTGAAAGGATGCTAGAAATGCAGGTAGAGCTCAGTGATCTGGAAAGTCATATGGAATTTATTCCTAACAATGATCTCTATAAAATACAAGAGTTCGGGCTCGGATATATTCGTGCAGTAAGACCAGGAGATGCGACTAAATGTTTTGTTAAAATTGAATCCGACGTCGAAGCATTGCAAGCTTTGAATAAAATCTGTCTCAGTGTCCATTTTAGAGATTCCTCTGGAGAAAGTGCTGGGAAATTTCCAGGGACCAATAATGTTGAAGTCCGCATTGATCCGAGAACGGAAGTTAAAGATTTGAAAGTATCAGAAAACCAAGAAGAAAAGTGTAATGTCCAGTTTACCCCCAAGACTCCTGGACATTTTACCATCAGTGTGATGGTGAATGGTCATCACGTGTCGAACAGTGGGATGGGTTTCGATGTAAAACCACAGGAACTGAAGGTTATTGGGTTGTTTGACATGACAGGAATGGCCACACCGATGACAGAGCCACATGACATTGCAGTAAATAAATCAAACACGAAGATCGCTATTACAGATTATCAAACCAACTGTGTACAGATCTTTAATAAGAGGGTGCACTGATCAGGACAATTCGTGACACGGTTCAGCCACGATGGAGTTGTCCTAATGGGGTCTCCTTTCTGAATGAAGAAGATATGTTGTTTCTGATGCAAATTATAACCATAGAATTGTCATTTTTAAGACAAGTACTGGCAAAGTTCTGAAATGTTTTGGTGGAAAAGGTGATAGTCCTGGAGCGTTTGATTACCCAACTGGGGTTCATGTTGATGAGAGTGACGTATCATGGTATGTGACATGAATAACGAGCGTGTACAGGTTTTCACAGGAAGAGGGGAACACCTGTTTGAGATTAACCGGCAATTACTGAAGCATGGGAGTTTATGCTTGCCATTCAGTGTAACATCTCATGGGATCTTGTTCTGGTGTCTGACTATCACAAGGATGTCGTGCATGTGCTACAACTACATGGGAGCTCATCATCAGTGACAAGGCACGGGCACTCAACGGAGCTGTTCCTCAAAAAAGCTGTTCCTCACCCCCTTTCGCTGCTGGCTGGCAAAAAATAATCGCGGCCTCTTGCTGGCTGGCAAAAATTCATCGCCTCCGGTTCCTGGCACAAATTTATGCATATCGCTTTTGCTGGGAAACACAAGTTGCTCATGGATGTTGAAAAATGAAATTTTAAGTGACAGTACTTAAAAATGCACTTAGTTAGTGGTCGTTTTTAAGGATAGCCATATATTTTTCGGGCTTCCTGTGGTAATGTTACTCTCCTGGCTGGGAAAATTTTCAGTTAAATTGTCCTGCTGGCTGAGAAATTTTTTAACACGCAGCTGCTGGCTGGGAAAAAATGAGACCCTATCCTGGCAAAAAGGAACAGCTAAATTTTTGCCAGCAACTTTTAAAACATGTATTTATATGCTCTACGTGCGTAAAATGTCCAAATACGTAATTTAAACACATTTTAACCAGGGGGCTCGTTGTGTGCCCGTGACAAGGCACAGTACAATAGGAGAACCAGGTAGCGCTGATGGTGAGCTGAGTCAACCTTGTGGTCTAGCGGTCGACAGAGATGGTAACCTCTTGGTTTGTGATGAAGCAAATCACCGCATTCAAAAGTTCACGCTGGATGGCACTGGTAAGCTG
This sequence comes from Scolanthus callimorphus, assembly GCA_033964015.1. NCBI lineage: Eukaryota > Metazoa > Cnidaria > Anthozoa > Actiniaria > Edwardsiidae > Scolanthus > Scolanthus callimorphus. Next base: position 7,250,853 of record CM066925.1, read on the forward strand.
GTTGGTAAATCATCCGGTATCACTGGCTACCCCAGGCATTTAGCGTTATTGGCAGATGGTCGTATTCTAGTTATTTGCTTGGATAGTAATCAAGTACTGATTGTTGGGTGAAAATACTCTAGTATGTCTACGTTTACTGCACTTTATAGTCCTGAGTCACTGTCACTCCAGAGCTCATACTCAGAGGCTCTGATAACAGTAACTGTATACGTGATATTGATGATAATGTAAATACGATAATCTCTGGGACAATTAGTATATATAATAGGACTCCATGCTGTCCAATTAAGAAAAAATTGGATGATTCAGAGGAACTCCAAAATTGGACGAGGCCGCAGGCCGAGTCCAATTTGGAGTTCCGAGGAATCATCCATTTTTTTCTTAATTGGACAAGCATGGAGTCCTGTTATTTATTAATTATATAACCTCCATGTTCAAACCCAAACTGTCCAATTTTAGCGCGAACTGTCCAATTAGAGCGCGCGCGATCCAATTAAAAAATAATTGGACGATTCAAGAAAAATCGATCTGCCGGCACAATGGGATTTCGAGCTGGCTATATAATTAGTGAACTAAATAAGCCTGGTGCACACTTGCGACATAACGACAAAAGAAAATATCAAGCGATCAAAATTTAGCGGTTTCAAAAAGTTGAAGTCCACAATAAATAACATAAGATTGCTTTGGTGAAGTAATCTAATGATTTTTTTTCAATTATTTTCCCATGCCTTTTTCGTTGCAACATAACGTCCATATGTCGTTATGTCGCTAGTGTGCACCGGGCTTTAGTGTTGAACTCATGTTGACTCTTACGTCATAAGTGATTGACTGTTGTATATTAGCGGAGCTCCTGCGCGGGCCGAAGGCCCGCGCAAGCGGAGCACCATACCTAAGGGAAAAACGTATAGTATACTATCGAGTTGATTTTTGAACGTCACGGGCATTTTGGATCATTTTGATGACGTCATTGATGACGTAAGGGCACGTGACTTTGGTGTAGGGCTCCTCTTATGGTCTTTGAAACTTTGTCCAAGTTTGGCTTCTATAGAAGCTTCCCTTCGGGAGATATGATTTTTTCTTTATTGTTCTGGTATTAAACCTATAGCGTACGCCGTCCGTCCGTCCGTCGTCCGTCCGTCCGTCCGTGTACACATGGGAACCCTGTGGTATGCAAAGAAAAAATTATATCTCCTCAAGGGAACATGCTAAGACAACCATACTTGGGATATTTTGTCTATGCCACAAGGGGGGTGCTGTAACACGGACACGTGATGTGACGTCATCGATGACGTCATCTATGCTTGAAAAATCAATATCTCGTGAAGGGAAGACTCTAAAACAACCAAACTTGGGTAGTGTAGTCTAGGCCACAAGATGACCGAAATGAGGTAGTCACGTGATATGACGTCATCGATGACGTCATCTATGCTTGAAAAATCAATATCTCGTGAAGGGAAGACTCTAAGACAACAAAACTTGGGTAGTGTAGTCTAGGCCACCAGATGAGCGAAATGAGATGGTCACGTGATATGACGTCATCGATGACGTCATCTACGCTTGAAAAATGAATATCTCATGAAAGGAAGACTCTAAACCAACCATTTTGGGCAATGTAATCCAGGTCGCCAGATGAGAGAAATGAAGTGGTCACGTGATGTGACGTCATCGATGACGTCATCTATGCTTGAAAAATCAATATCTCGTGAAGGGAAGACTCTAAAACAACCAAACTTTGGTAGTGTAGTCTAGGTCACTAGATGAGCGAAATGATGTGGTCACGTGATGTGACGTCATCGATGACGTCATCTATGCTTGAAAAATCAATATCTCGTGAAGGGAAGACTCTAAAACAACCAAACTTTGGTAGTGTAGTCTAGGTCACTAGATGAGCGAAATGAAGTGGTCACGTGATGTGACGTCATCGATGACGTCATCTATGCTGGAAAAATCAATATCTCGTGAAGGGAAGACTCTAAAACAACCAAACTTTGGTAGTGTAGTCTAGGTAACTAGATGAGCGAAATGAAGTGGTCACGTGATATGACGTCATCGATGACGTCATCTATGCTTGAAAAATTAATCTCGTGAAGGGAAGACTCTAAAGCAACCATGTAAACCATGTACACATGGGAATCCCTTTCATTCACAGAAAATTTGATAACCAGGAGCTCCGCTTTTAGCCAGTGGCTAAATCTATATATTAGAATAAGGGTATTATGTTAGGGACCGGTCATTATTTATCGCCTGGTGGTGGGGGGGGGGGGGGGGGGGGGCAGAGTATTTTAGGGGGGATCACTTCATTGTGGGACGAGCGAAAGGGGGATCTCTCAAAGCCTGAAGCCCTGAAAGGGGGACCTTCTCTAACATTTGCATTTTTGTACTTCACTTCACTCAATACATAATAAAAATTTCGCGCATAAATAATATCATGTAATATAGTCTTTGGCAACTCGCGCAAGTAAGACACTACCTTCGCACCGTTCACAAGAACAAGTGTATCTTGGTGAGTAACAAACTGTACCAAAAATGCCCTGCAGTGATAGGCCTAGCGGGCAGTCACTATGTTCGAAAGAAGAGTAAGCGTCAGTTCGACGTTACAGGCATAGAAATTCGTCATTTGGGCCGCGCTTCTCGCAAATGAATAAAATAATTTCGGCGCGCAATAGACCTCCTCGCCTTGGGCGTAATGTTTTCCCATTTCAGATCACGTGGCATTCATTTGAATAATCTTTCTTTGCCTGGGCTTCTTCCATATTCATATATCCTACGGTGCGTAGCAGAAAGACAAAGAAAGAATACTCATGGGAATGCCACGTGACCTGAAATGGGCAAAACAAACAGGCAAGCCGAGGAGGTCTATTGCGCGCATGAATAATAAAACCTATACAGGATTTGTTAACTATACACAAAAAACAACGGAATGTTCATCTACACTTTCTCTGAGGCTTGATGAAATGCGTTTATCAAAATTCGGGCGCGCTTGGCGCGCAACGAAAGAAAAATGCGATCCCCTCTATCTGTAAATTGTCTTCTACAATCTTCTACGTCTCCTACCCCCCCCCCCCCCCCCCTCAAGCGATAAATAATGACCGGTCCCTTACAATCGTGTATAAAGTGTAATTCAAATCAGCAATAAAAGGGGGAAAATCCATGGTATAGTCCAAAAACTTCTGCGACAATATCTGACATAAAAAGCCGTTAATAAGCAATTACTGGCTGAGGTTTTTGTGATTTCCAGAATAAACAATGTTGAGACAGGTAGAATCAGGCGAGGCCGTAAGGCCGAGCCTTATTCCACTTGGCGAGACATTGTTTATTCTGGAAATCATAAAAAACGAATTCAATAATTGTTTTTATTATACATTGATTCAGTAAAAATACTTTTTTTCTGTAAAGCAATTTCTTTTGCACAAGCGCCTTGTTAAATAGGGAAAACATTCAAGTGCTCTAGTCCAATGATGCATTGCGCGCGTTGATTCCTGGAGACCCTCAAAGTGCGTGATTCCCAAAGTAAAGCGCGCGCTTTTAGCCAATCGGAATCGAGATAGTGAGTACAATGTATAATAAGAGAAATTATTATACATTGTACTCCCTATCTCGATTCTGATTGGCTAAGAACGCACAATTTACTTTGGGAATCACCCACTTTGAGGGTCTTCAAGAATCAACATGCTGATTCTTGATGAAGAATCAAGAATTCTTGAGCATCATGGGCCTAGGGCGAGTAGATTCGATTGATTTTTTGATTCCCCAAAAAAATATCGAGCAAGCCTCTGAACTAGAAAAAAATATCGCGCAAGCAAAGCTGGTGGCGTAAAAAATCGAGCAAGCTCATTCCAAAACTCTCGTGATTACTGTTTTTTTAGGGAACCTGATGTCTTTATAAAAAGTGTTTTTTTGCTCGGCTCGCGCGAACAGCAATAAATAACTTGCTGTGGTGGTGGTGTAGTATTTACAAACTAAAACTGTTTTTCCAGTGACTCAATTTCTTTAGCGTGATTTTTCGTCTCCCAGAAATAAGAATTTCATTCACCTCGTAGTTTGATTTTCAAAATCGCGGCGCGCTTCGCGCGCATCGAGAAACATAAAGCAAACTACTCAGTTGGTCAGCCCTTGTTCGTAAATTCGTGGACCCGCCACTGCCTGAGGCATCTTGAATAGCAAACGGCCTTAGTTGGAGATCTACCGACCAGTGCAGATTTTTAACAAATTCCAAACACAAGGCCGCTGTACTGATACACTAAAGAGCACTTTAGTAGAATCCTGATCCAAACATCTTCATAGTAGTGAAAATCCGAATCCGGTGACCAAAACCCGAACTGATCTGGATCCTATAAGCATATCCTATAAGAATACCAGTTTTAACGGCGAAATAGTTGAAGTGGTGATATCTCAACCCCCCCCCCCCCCCCCCCCCAAAAAAAAAAATCGACCCAAAAACATTACACTCCCCTCATCAAATATCAAATGGACCGTCCCTTATGTGCTAACTTTTGCGGCGAAAAGCAAAAGATGGCTTGTCGCTTGGCATCTTCAAACGAGGAAAAATAATGCTCAATTACAACCTTCACCCCCCTGTTACAAGAAAACAAAGTTTCGAAAAACGTGAAGAAGACAGCAAGAGAGATTCTCTTGAATTTCCACCCTAAAAATACCTTTCAAAAATTATTTCCACCCTAAAAATACTCCTCGTCCTAAAATACGTTCTTCAGCGCACCATTTTAAATAAAAGAAAACCCTTAAAAGTACCGGATTTTCTTCAGAATACCGTTTTTCACTTAATGCATATCGACCGTCATGCAACGCGACCGTGTTAAACAAACCGAAATATGCAAGGCGTCCCTCGCTTCGCCCTGTTCTGTTGCGCGCAAACTTGAATAACGTTCATGAATGATAGTGTGTCGTGCCATGAAAATGACGAACTTCAAACGATCACAAAGTGGCTCCCGAAGTATCTTCGTAGCATACGAAAATCAATAATAATATCACTGCCATTTTAAATATATAAAAAAACCCTTAAAAATACCGGGTTTTCTTGAGCATAACGTTTTCGTTTAAAAAAACCCTAAAAATAGGACGGTCACGCCTACAATCCGAATTAGAGGGAGTAACCCCACCCCCCTTCCATATGCATACGTACCATCCTCTCCTCACCTCCCCTCTCCTCCCCTCCCCTTCCCTTCCACACTCATACGTACCACTGGACACTGTCTAGCAGGGGGGCTGTGGTCTTGTTGATGATAATTTATCCTCACTTGGTTCTTGCCGATATTATGGAGTACTGAAATGTACTGAAATGTAGTCCATTTGAGCTTAATTTGAAACTAAAATGTTTTTTCTATCAGACTTTAAATGTTTACAACATTTGCTATTACCGAGAAGCGAACAGTAAACTTATAGGCCTACGGCAAACGCCGTGCCAGAGTCGCGCGCCGTTCCAACACAAAACAATAGAAAGTTCTTGGTTATAAAGTATAATGAAGTGGCATCCTTTGAAAAAGGAAAGACTCGACAGAAGAAGAGCGACTGAAGTTCTAGTAAACCTGTTTAGCGTGTAGAACGCGCTATACATGCGGCGATTGATTAACATAAATAACGTTAATGGCTCGACCTCCATTTATGAGTACAAAGCAGTTAATTGATGACTGAATATCACGTATACGTACCTAAATCACTGGCAAACATTCTATAGGGAGCTAATAGTGTTTCTAGCAGTAAATGGTAGCGCAGTTTATTCCTTGTTACCGATTGTTTCTTGGCCAAGAGAATCGAGCACATGGCCGCCGTTTCTATTTCAGGTTCAAGAAAATAATTTCCATTTTAAATTTCGCGTGATTAGCTCCAGTCTCGCCTGCAGCCTTTCCTGGCCTCCTTTGTATCGGTCACGCAACGCGGGAGACTGTATGAGTTCAAGACTGTAAGTATTATGAGGAAATCCATTAAGTCCCCGCGTCCACACTACACCGTTTTCAAACGAAAGCGGATACTTTTTGCTCCCTGTTCCGAAAGATTTGCGTCCACACTTATCGTTTTCGTATTGTCGTCCACACTACAACGCGTATCCTCTCCTCGTCCCCAGGCTACTCGGCGCGCCTGTCACGCGCTGCCCGGCTATGACGTCATTGGCTTTAGCTGCCCTCCTGTCACGCTTTGCCCGGCTATGACGTCATTGGCTTTTGCTGCCCTCTTGTCACGCTTTGCCCGGCTATGACGTCATTGGCTTTAGCTGCCCTCCTGTCACGCTTTGCCCGGCTATGACGTCATTGGCTTTTGCTGCCCTCCTGTCACGCTTTGCCCGGATATGACGTCATTGGCTTTTGCTGCCCTCCTGTCACGCTTTACCCGGCTATGACGTCATTGGCTTTTGCTGCCCGCCCGAGAGCTTGAAGAGTGGGCGCCATATTGAATGCACGAGCTGACAGCAAAGAGTAGCATGGGGACAAGGCTACGCGTATCCGTACGGAAACGCTCTTATGCATTCAGTGGGCATGCGCAAACAAGCTCAACGCATGCGCATTTCGATCTGTCGGCCTGACGTCACAAAAGCAAACCCGACCAATTTTCAACATCGAATTTCTTATGATCATGCTAGTGTAACGGAGCGTCCTGGAGCGGAGTGGATAGCTTTTCACAGGTTAACTCGGTGCTGTAGGGAATGTCATTTGTTATTTGCGATGAAATGATGTAAATTATTTTGCTGCTTTTAAACTGCTTTTTGTGAGTCGTGCAAGTAATATAATTTATTTGCCTGTTCCGCTCCAATGCAAATTTAGCATTTACTTGACTTGAGGAAGAAAAAAATTGGACCATACTTCCAGACAAAGAGCTGAAGCGTCGTATGGCGACCGTACGGTTCTTACGCCCACGCCAGAGATTTCGGCCCTGACAGTCGCTATCCTGGTGATGAATTGCTCAGTAGCTAGATGCCTATGGGTGAGAGAACGCCCGGCCACCAGACCATATAAGGACGCCCCTTGTACCGTTAGTGAACAATCAACTAATTAATTATGCATCACCAACGTTTTTATAGGTCTGAAGAGTGTGTTAGAGATCCATGTGGGACACGTTGTTGGTTGTCTTTTTAACTAGTAGTAGCTTATCTCACGATAATGCAGAAATATTTTTCACAGTTGCTGTTTAGCATGTTTATTACTCATATTCCAATAGTAGGCATTACATTGACACGGGAATGAGTTTCTTTTTGAGTTGTCTGTTTGCGCATGCGCACAAACGTCATTTTGTACCTCCACCACAGCGTGAGAAAGTAAGCACGACCAAGAGGCTCTGGGAACGAGATTGGACCCTTCGGTTGTCTGGCCCAAAGCAGCATTTACATTTTCCTTTAATGTCGTTCTCCATTTGTCCGAAACACTCCTCTATCCACGGACGACGCCTTACGTAGATCGATAGAGAGGTGGGCAAGTAGAGGTCTAAATACTGAAACTAAACAAGGGAAACAGTCTCTATGCAAAGCCTCCGTAGTCTAATGGATATGACGTCGGCCTCCTAAGCCGAAGGTTGCGGGTTCAAATCCCGTCGGAGGTGCGATTTCACGATTTTTTTTTTTTTTATTCGAACGGTTTCAAACGGGAATTCAAAATCATGGTCGTTATCGAAGCTGATAATAATAATAATACGTTTTTTATATAGCGCTATGCCTATAGCTCATAGCGCTTTACAGTTTAAAATTAACATAATATTAAGGAATTGTAGGACTGAATTGTAAGCTGACAGAGGTCGTTCAAATAGAGCTTTTTACAGTTTTAAATATTATTTTCATGTCATCATCTTTTGATTCGTAACCTCGTCCCCAGGGATCTTGTTGATCATTTTCAAAATTTTAAAGGCTTATCATTGTTTAGAGGGTAATTGTGTCCTCAAAATATTTTGCGACGCGGATACCCCGTGAAAAAGGCTAAGCCAAGTTTGCCAGAGCTGCCATCTTGAAACTTACCCATAAGACCTTGGGACAAGGTTTTTGGCTCGTCGCCTTCCGCTGCACAGACAACCGAAGGCTCTGGGGAAGAGAAGGATCTAGGGACAAAAGCTCGAGCTTTTGCTAGGAAACAATACCAATGTGCTTTGCCTTTTGCACCAATTAGACACGAGAATAAATGTGCGTTTTCTTAGCTTTGGAGTCTTAAGCAGGTCCAGTACTGTGTACTTCGTGCTGTGGTGCTCCCTCTCTATTTGGTCCCTCCGGATATCCTCGGTCACCTTTTGTAGCACCTCCTCGTCCAGGGAACCTCCATCTTTAGCACATTCTCGAACCCAGAGCTCCCCGGCTCGTAACCTCGAGGGAAAGGCTCTGGTGACAGCCACTGACGCATGCGCGAGATTTAATGCAGAGCCCCTGACTCTCTCCAAGTTCCAATACACTTACAGTAATTTTTAGAGAGAGCCTTGACTTGAGGTTATTGTTAGTGGGCATTGGAGCGTAATTCGAACATGGCCTATTGAACAATTCTCACACAGCCATGAATTAGCCAATGAGAGAGGTCCAAAAAATGACAAAAAGCGGAAAACATATCAAGAAAATTTCGCCATATATTTCAACTTATTTGGAAGGCCTGTTAGTGTATTTCTCATATATATAATATATAGGGAATTGTAGCAGGGAAATTCACCAGAACTTGCAGATGTTCCAGAAATGTCGTTCTCTTGGTCGCCATTTTGTTTTTCCTACGCCTGGATCGAGACAATACCACAGGCAACCCGCGTGGATTTGTAAAAAACTACAGGACTTTCTTGTTATGACCACCGCGAGAAATACCACGAACGTACTTACCGCCAAGTGAGAAGGATAATCACAGGCAACAAGGAGGAGGTGAGCATCAGATGGCGTCATTCACTGATAAAATAGCTGGGAAGAGCGGACAGGACGTACCCCCCTCCCCTCCCCTCCCTCCCCCTTCAGAAATTCCTGGCTACGCCGCGGGTTTCCACAGTTATTTGTTGTTCGACCAACCTTTCACAAGTGCTACCATCAGGCTATGGAACATAGGATAAAATGTGTTCTAATTCTTTTATAAATAATAACAAAACACGCCATAAAAGAACAACTCTACCCCGGGGATGATCGTCGTATCTTTTAGGGGTTAAAATCACGGGGCCTTGGTCTCTTTTAGGGGTGATCTTCATCTTCAAAAAAATGAGGGAGATTGGTATCTTTTAGGGCCGAATATGTGTCCAAATTGTTCTCTCTCATGATGGTGCTTCTAAAAACCGTATAAGAAAGAGAGATTACTCGATGAGAAGACGATAAATTAGAAACAAACACGGAAATTTCTTGATGGGTATCTTTTACCTGTTATGTATCAGTCAATTCCAGCGGTGACCATGCCCCCCCCCCCCCCCCCCCCCCGGGCATTTGGTCATTTCTAAAAATAAAACTGAAAATTCCCCGCCCCCGGGCTAGCAAAAATGCAGAATACCCCACGGCGGGGAACACAAAAAGCGGAAAAATGCCCCACCCCCGGGACGAGAAAAAGACGGTAATTCTGCGTGACAAAGCTTCACAACAAAAACTTCAACTCCATATTATACTGTCCGAGCATTCACAATTCGTTTTTAAATGTACTTTAGTTTGAACGAGTTCTCATTTCACTGAAAGTGAGACAAAATATAAATAAAAAAGTGACATTCCTAGGCCATTCGCGGTTGTAGCCATTTAGCTGCATCTTTCAATGCGAAATTTACCTTTATTCTATTTGCAGAGCAACTATTTCGCAGTTATGTTACTTGACCTTTTGGGAAATTGGAACTCTGTTTATAGTGTTAATTCATTTTTATGTTTTTCCACTGAGACGAAATTGCGAAATCTGTTTCTTCTCTATATAAGACGTTAACTGTGAAATGTGCAAATGTGTCAGTCTCCAAACGTGGTGTATACGGGCCATGCTCTGCATTATATTTTATGTGGCGTTATTTTCTGTAACTGGGTTGTAGTTCGCAAAACCCGACGCGCTTGAGATGAGAAAATCAAAATTCCCCACCCCCCTCCCCCGGGAAAAACAATTCCCGACCCCCGGGGCCAGCAAAATTTTCAAAATTCCCCAGGGAAGGCACTGGTGTGCAAATGCCCCACGGTGTCCGGGGGGGGGGGGGGGGGGATGGTCATCGCTGGAATTGACTGATACATTACCTGTCTCCTTCGCGCCTACTTTGCACATAAGGCCTCATCTTTTAGGGTATCTTTTAGGGTAAGAAATTATTTGAGCCACGCCATGGCCCGCCATGTTTGGTATCTTTTAGGGGTGAAACTGAAAATTTCCGACGATCATCCCCGGTCAAAAAATATGGGAGTCGTCCCCCCCCCCCCTTCTTTTATAACTCTCATAAACTGCGTAAATTCCTTATTTAGGAGTGGCAAAACTGACCTTGCCTTGCCGTTTTCCGTAGATTTGCCGGTCGCACGTTTGATTTGATCGTTTTCACTTGCTAAATCAAAAAGAATCTGTCCACCAATCTTTTCTATCGTTTTCTGAAGGTTCCATCATTTTATAGATGCTGTTTTTTTTTAAATATTTAAGCTTACATGGAGAGAAATGATAGAAACTGCTGAAGTTTTGTCAAAGTTTGGCGAATGGAAACACACTTCCGGTCAAAGGTATGTTCTATAAGATTTACCATAGCGTTATGGTAATTGGTTTTCGACCAGTCAAAGCGCGCGTACTATCGCAGTTATTTTATATAATCAAATTATAAATGACATGATAGGTAAAATGGATAGTATGATAAAAGAAAATTAAGCATGACTCGAGATACATTTTGTTACCGAGAGCAGTGTTTTGAACCCAGCCAGAGACTCAGCAAGACGTAACTCCGCCCCCCCCAAGCTCATTCCATAACATAGCCCCTCTATATCTCAGGCTACGCTTTAAATAGTTGGTTTTAGGGCCTGGTAGCGCTAGTTTCTTAGATGCATCTCTAACTGAGTATTGTACAATATCAGATCGATTGACAAAATGCTCTTTCAGATAGTCTGGCAATAACCCGTTCATTATGTTGTACATAACTATGCACCTTGTCTCAGTCTGCCTCGGCGCGATACTTTTCCAATTTAAAAGATATCCTTCAAGAAATTTCCGAGTTTGACTAAAAAGCTGCCTTTAATGTTGTCTAATTTATCGTCTGCTCATCGACTAATCTCTTTTTTACCCGTTTTTTAGAAGCACCATCAAGAGACAAAATAATTTGGACACTCATTTGGCCCTAAAGATACCAATCTCCCTAAACTTTTATTACAGATCAAGGTTAATGTATCAGTCAATTCCAGCGGTGACCATGCCCCCCCCCCCCCCCCCGGGCAACCCCCGGATTTTGGTCGTTTCTAAAAATGAAACTGAAAATTCCCCACGGCGGGGAACACAAAATGCGGAAAAATGCCCCACCCCCGGGACGAGAAATAGACGGTAAGATTCCATCGACTCTGCGTGACAAAGCTTCAGACAACAAAAACTTCAACTCCATTTATACTGTCCGAGCATTCATAATTCGTTTTTAAATGTACTTTAGTTTTCTCGTCTTTGAACGAGTTCTCATTTCATTGAAAGTGAGACAAAATATAAATAAAGAAGTGAAACTAAGGTATTAGTACAATATCGGTAGACATTCCTAAGCCATTCGCGGTTGTAGCCATTTGGCTGCAAATTGTCCCCGGAATCTCTCAATGCGAAATTTACCTGGGGTAAATTATTTATGTTACTTGACTTTTTGCGAAATTGAAACTCTGTTTATAGTGTCAATTCATTTTTATGTTTTTCCACTAAGACGAAATCTGTTTCTCTCTATAGAAGACGTTAACTGCGAAATGTGCAATGTGTCTTCCCCAAACGTGCTCTGCATTATATTTTATGCGGTGTTATTTTCTGTAACTCGGACATTGTAACTGCATGCCAATCGATAGTTATTATAACTGGTGTTGTAGTTCGCAAAACCCGACGCGCTTGAGATGAGAAAACCAAGATTCCCCACCCCCCTCCCCGGGGAAAACAATTCCCGACCCCGGGCCAGCAAAATTTTCAAAATTCCCCACCCCAGGGAGCGGCGGGGGGGGGGGGGGGATGGGATGGTCACCGCTGGAATTGACTGATACATTACCCCTAAAAGAGACCAAAACCCGTGATTATAACTAAAAGATACGACGATCATCCCCGACCCAACAATATGGGAGGTCCCCCCCCCCCCACATTACCTAATATATAGATTTAGCCACTGGCTAAAAGCGGAGCTCCTGGTTATAAGATTTTCTGTGTGAATGAAAGGGATTCCCATGTGTTCATGGTTTACATGGTTGCTCATATCAAGATAGTTCCCTTGAAAAAGTGTCGACATTCTCCAACTTCCTTATAAGGAAATATCTGCATACCATATTTGGAATCCCAGTAAGTTTTTCACTATTTCTATTGGCTTAGAAAGCGTAAAACTCAACCAGAACTCAAATATACTCGAGGAAAGATGCTAGGTGCATTTTCCACTCTCGTGTTCACGGTCAAGAGCCTGGCAACGTGGCAGACAGATACCACAGGAAGCCCGGTCAATCTCTAGAAAGGCGACACTGCTATCTTGATATGTTTAGAGTCTTCCCTTCACGAGATATTAATTTTTCAAGCATTGATGACGTCATCGATGACGTCATATCACGAGACCACCTCATTTCGCTCATCTGGTGACCTAGACTACACTACCGAAGTTTCGTTGTTTTAGAGTCTTCCCTTCACGAGATATTGATTTTCAAGCATAAATGACGTCAACGATGACGTCACATCACGTGACCAGCTCATTTCGCTCATCTGGTGACCTAGACTACAGTACCAAAGTTTGGTTGTTTTAGAGTCTTCCCTTCACGAGATATTGATTTTTCAAGCATAGATGACGTCATCGATGACGTCACATCACGTGACCACTTCATTTCGCTCATCTGGTGACCTGGATTACATTACCCAAGTTTGGTTGGTTTAGAGTCTTCCTTTCATGAGATATTCATTTTTCAAACGTAGATGACGTCATCGATGACGTCATATCACGTGACCACCTCATTACGCTCATCTGGTGGCCTAGACTACACTACCCAAGTTTTGTTGTCTTAGAGTCTTCCCTTCACGAGATATTGATTTTTCAAGCATAGATGACGTCATCGATGACGTCATATCACGTGACCACTTCATTTCGCTCATCTGGTGGCCTAGACTACACTACCCAAGTTTGGTTGTTTTAGAGTCTTCCCTTCACGAGATATTGATTTTTCAAGCATAGATGACGTCATCGATGACGTCACATCACGTGTCCGTGTTACATCACCGCCCTTGTGGCATAGACAAAATATCCCAAGTATGGTTGTCTTAGCAGTTCCCTTGAGGAGATATAATTTTTTCTTTGCATACCACAGGGTTCCCATGTGTACACGGACGGACGGACGGACGACGGATGGACGGCGTACGCTATAGGTTTAATACCAGAAAAATAAAGAAAAAATCATATCTCCCGAAGGGTAGCTTCTATAGAAGCCAAACTTGGACAAAGTTTCAAAGACCATAAGAGGAACTCTACACCAAAGTCACGTGCCCTTACGTCATCAATGACGTCATCAAATGATCCATAATGCCCGTGACGTTCAAAAATCACTCGATAGTATACTATACGTTTTTCCCTTAGGTATGGTGCTCCGCTTGCGCGGGCCTTCGGCCCGCGCAGGAGCTCCGCTATGATAAACACCTAACAACCCTAGCCACTTGCAGACCTAACAGCCCTAACAGTCCTAACAGCCCTTACAGCCCTAACAGAGGGCTGTTAGGTGTTGATCATAATATGTGCCCCGCCTTTTAGGAATGCTTCCTCTCTGCTGTTTAGGACTGTTAGGTTTGTTAGGGCTGTTAGGTTTGTTGGCTGTTAGGGTTGTCAGGCCAGCCAGGGCTGGGACAGTTTTATGCTGTCCCTACACAAATACCATATCTCTCAGCCCAGAGTTGTCTCGGTCACAAGTGAATTGTTTGATTTCAACACAGAGGGATTGTATAGAGGCAAGTCTGGGGACCAAAATATCCCCTAATCTCCATATCGTGCCTCATTTGGTGCCTCAGCTGTATCCCTGCAAAATATCCGAAAAATATCCCCCTAAAATATTTGGTAACCTTTTCAATCCTAAACAAGTTTGCAGTTTCAAATTTTGTAATGACTAAATTTTCAAATTTTACAATAAATTTGATTGGCTTGATTTATTTATTGCTTGGCACATGTCCCATGGCTTACAGTCAGAATTAGCATGCTCCCTGCTCTTTTCCATACAAATACTGTAATTTGTTTTTAGAAATTCCATAGGGGTGGCGGTCACTTTTCAATGCCCTTCTGGCAGGGGGGGACTTCACTTTTTTTTCTTTTTCCAATACAGCCTACCCCACTCAACAAGGATTACTGGCTGGGGGTCAGCTGGGGGACCCCAGGGGGGGTACTCGGATATAAAATGACAGAGCTCCAAACTTCATACCCAAAAAATTACCTGAGCCATAAATTCTATACCCAAAAAAATACCTGCTCCCAAAATTTGATACCCCCAAAAATACCCAACTTTTGATGCAGAGCTGCTTATGTTTCCAGGAAATAGCTTATGTTTAAGGCAGTATTTTGACGATCAAATCTAGCCTGTCACTGAAGTTTTAACCCCCCAAAAATACCCGCAAATTTTTGTACCCCGCAAAAAAATACCTGGTAGAATGTTCAACCCAAAAAATACTTACATGATTTATTCAGGACAATATTTATTCCTCAGTGGAAAAAACTGCATTATCTGACAGAATAGTAAGTAGAATAATTTCACAAGATAATTATTGATAGATACACCAGAGAAATTAATATGAGACATTTTACCAGAATTCTGGGCAATTTTGACAAAGTGGCCAAAAATCCAGTTACTGAAACACTTATGTATGCCATGAACAACGAAATGAAAAACGGAAAATATAATGTCAAAGTTTTCCACCCTGGAGTACTACAATGAAACTCTTGTCACCCATTCTATAAAACCCTCAGCTGTATATTGAAACAGGTTGCCATCTAGATTTCATATGGAAATAACACAAGTTACTATACTTGCATGCAGACCCTTCAAAGATATTGGACCAGACACTACTCCTGGCCATACGGGTGTTAAGCAGAAGGCCGCAAAGTCCAAAGTGTTCCAAATACATAACTCCATATTATGGGTGGAGCAATTTTGTAGAAGGGTCTGAAATTCATGAAGTTTCAGGTTTACAAGATGTTCAGAAAAGGGAAAAAAAGGTACTTGAATTTCACCTAATTGCACTTAAAATACTGAAGAAAATTGGGTTGGGGGGGGGGGGGGGGGGGGGGGTGGGGGGAGAGAAATAGAAATGAGACAGAAAAACTTAATAATTTCTGTTTGAGGGGCATGCTCCCCCTGAGAAAAGTTTGAAAAACTTGGATCAAGATACTTCTATTGAGTTTTAGAAAGAGGTGAAAACAATGAAACTACGGCAGAAACATATACAGAGGCTCTCTTTATTCTGATCCAACAGAAATGGGAAAACGTTCTGTGCACTCTGCTCACTTTCCTTTGAGGAAGGAAATATTATTGATGCATAACATTTAACTTATATTTGGCTGGGGACAAACCGGTTATGCACTAGTCAATTGAAACCCCCACCCCTAGGGACCCGGGGAAGGGTTGGTGATTTGATTTTACCCCTGAACAAAAGCCGTTTAAGTCCCCACTCCATCGGGAGGAAATTCCTGTGAAATGCCCTTGGGGCCTCCGAAATCACCTTTTACTTGCAAGCATCAAAGAAAGAACACACCTTTCTATGATCGTCAAAGGGGAGTGGGCCTCAGCTAGTGTGGTGTTCTATATGAAACAAGGGATGCAAGTACAGAAAAATGCATTAAAATCGAATGCTTCCAATTAATTGCATCGTAGCTAACATGTAGATTTGCATGGCCAAAATCAAAGTGAAAGATTGACCGAAATAATTGATTTGAAAGCAAATAAACATTCCCCGGGTGAGGGGACAGGTTCCAGAATCAAAACCAGTCAAATCCACCACCCCCTCCGAACAGACTCTTGTTTTAAAATGCTTTAAACCCCCACGATAACCCCACCCTTTCCCGGTCCCTAGGGGTGGGGGTTTCAATTGACTAGTGCATTACTCACGAAGAATCCAAAACAATTGAAACACAGGTCGAAAGTTTTCAAGTTATATTTCAAAACGAGTTCAAGTGTTTCATTGGGTTTGCAAACAACGAGAAAACCATTGAAACACGAGCGGCGTAGCCGCGAGTGTTTTATTGTTTTCGAGTTGTTTGTAATCCCAATGAAACACGCAGAACGAGTTTTTGGAATTACTTCTCACACAAATAAATACACAGTTCATATCATGTTATGCAATCACGCTTAGAATGTTAAAGAACAAAACGTGATTACATAAGCCCAACGACGCCAAATTAGCTGATTACATCAGCCCTTTTGTTCAGGCAAAGAACATGCCATCTAATCAATTGCTAGATTGTACAACTTTGTATAAGCTAATTGAATCGCCATTTCACCTTGAACATGGCGCAGTCAAGGTTTCGTCCGCCTGACTGCGGAAGAAAAAGAAAGGATAGCGGTATCCGCCCAAAACTCTCTACCAAATCGTGTGCGAGATACGTCGGTATGTACTGGAACGAAAGCCCAACCTGGATTTCAATTTCTTGGATGGCAATGACAAAGGTTAGTTTATGTTTATATATCCACGTTTCTGCTCCAAGCATGCCATTAGCCACGATATTATCAGTGTAATTTGGAGAGCTAGAAAGCAGTGAATTCACTAGGAGCAAACCAAAATATTAGCCTACGTTTTGTTAAGTAAGCTTTCGACTGATAAATTAACAGCGCTTTGCAGCGTTTTGGTTCAAATTAAAGCGGATGGAAATGGATTGCTAGTTTTGATTGCTGAAATATTTTTGGGTCTTTTGGGCAAAACAAGATCCGAGTGCAACAACGAACTCTGGTGTTTGCATGTTCTGATAACATTAGTCATATTTCTAACATTTTTGTTTTGTTAGATTTGCTCACTTCAAACGTTTGCTGAACGCAGAAGGGAAGGACGGGACGAGCGGGCAGGATTGGCGCTAAAGAACAAGAAAGAGAAGAAGCTGCCGATCAAGACAATTAAACATGTTATTGAATTGTGTTTGAGTAGTCTATGAATATGCTAATTAAGAACTCAATATCACTAGTGTTTGAAATCATTTCAAACACTAGTGATTTTCAACTGGTGTTTCATTGGGTTTCCAAAGTCATACACCTGACCAAATGCAAGAACCCCATTGGTCTACGCCCTCATGAATAATTAATGAGTTTGAGAAGAAATATTATAGATAGCTATCAATAGATAGAATAAAGTAATCAATTCTATAATTCAATGAATCGCCAAAACACAGTTGAAAGTCTATGATCATCTTTTCTAAATCGTACGGCCGAGGAATCAAATTCCCAGAAGAGATCGTCTAGTCAGAGAAAATATTTCTCATAAAACAAAAAACATTCTTACCCAAGAGCTTGCAGTTTAATCCACTTCATACTGAATGTTTGTCCAACTCCAGCGAACAGTGAGTTTCCAATCAACACCGCAGCCATTATATCCGTGACTTTCAAAGCTATTCCATGTCTTTAGGGAGCTAAGAACCCACAAAACACGGCAAAACACGAAAACTCCCGCGCTTTGATTTTGGGCGCCATTGTTGTTGTACTGTAACTCGTGACAAACGTTTTCAGTTCCTGTGAATTCAGCTATAGTCCTGACACTTTCGCATTCAGTGGAGAAGTAGAACATATGTCTAATTAAATAGAATTGCAGCCTGTAATTTTTCCTCGTGAAAACGACTCCTCTCGAAAACAAACAGAGCAGACTATCGTGTGATGTAGGAACACAACTACACAACTTTACTTTCACTAATCTTGCCGCTTCGGGTCACGTGTTGGTCATGACAAAGACGTTTGTCAATAGAAACTTTGAAACTTGTTTCCGGTTTATTTCCGCTTCCTCTTCGCGTATTTTTATCATTTGGAGGTGCTTTTGTCGGCCTTGATTGAAACTCCGACTGGAAGGAAGAATTTCAGGAGCAAGCCGGCAAAGAAAATACTCCAACTTGATTATTATTCCGCATTCTACCAATCTTTGGATTCCATGGCTTCTTCTTTTCTTCTTCGGGCATTTCTCCTTTGAATAATTATTGCAGGTCGTTTTTTTCAGCCGCTAGCAGCCCTTTTTTGTGCCTGCGATTTTAGCTTTCACGTGAACATCAACACCCCCCCCCCCCCCCCCCTGACAGCGCGCCCCTCCCCCCGTTAGTTGAGCATGCTTGACGCTATTGTGACGTCAGGCTTCAGGAACACGTACAACATCCGGACGCTATTGTGACGTCAGGCTTCAGGAACACGTACAACATCCGGGGCTTCCTGAGACGTCCAAAAATCGGATCGACCCCTAGCAATTTCCCCAGGTTACTCAATAAACTCACACAGGGTACCCAATACTATATTTGCAGTTTTTGACGCTGTTTTCTTAGGTATGGTGCTCCGCTTTGCGGCGGCCTTCGGCCGCCGCAAGGAGCTCCGCTATAACATTTATGAGGTGTTGTGACGCGTACTGTTGAGACGGTGCTATTAATAAATATGCAAATTTACGAAAAGAAATGAGATGCGGGTCAGACGAAAGATCGAGACTATCGAGACAGACACAACCAGAACTCCTTCCGCGATAGATTCTAATATACTCGTCTTTCTCAATATATTCAAATGGATATCCTCAGAGAAGAGCTCCAGAACTCGCTTAAATGTCCCATGTGTTCCGAAATCCCACAGAGCTGAAATTACTGGAGTGTTTTCATGCTTTGTGCGAGAACTGCTTGACACAAAACGCCAGACCCGACGAAAGCGGAACTCAATTGTGCTGTCCATTGTGCAAGACGAGCACTGTGCTTCCCACAACCGGCGATGTTACGTCTCTACTCACAGCGAAGTACACTTGAATATGAAACAAGTTTTAAATCTCACAGGAGAGACAGGTTCTGGTCGTCCAGCTTGTTCTTCTTGCAAGAAAGAAGGCAAAGAAACCCCTTCAAATCATTACTGTTGTGACTGCCCTCGCTATCTCTGTCAGGAATGCTTCAAAGGACATCAGATGTTTTGCGAAGGGCACAAATGCTCCATCTGCGAGAGCTTAACCGACCAAGATATGGCCTTCATATTTTTAAGGCCGTCATTCCGCAGCCACAACAGGCATACACATGAAATCTTAAAGTATTTTTTGTAGCAATTGCCGAAATTGTTTGTGTGAAAAATGCCTAAGGAACACCAAACAGGACATGATATTTTGGACTTGGAAATACAGCCGCAGGTCAACAAGATATTTTGCGTGAAAAACTCGGACTTCTCGATACCAAAGCTGCAGCAGAGCACGAGAAATTGAACACCATAAGGGATAAGATATCTGAGATAAAAAGGAAAGCAGAGGAAATTAAATCTCAGGTAATTAATACCGCTAAGGACTCGCTCATTTTATTGAAGAAAATAAAGGAAACTTGCTCAGACAGATTGACGAAGAGGTCAGAAATGCGCTCAGTCGAGACGAAGAAGAGCAACGCTTATTGGATCAATTCAAGCAGCAAGAGATCACATAACAAAACTGACTAAATATGCTACTTCCTGTCACGTGGTGCAATCCAAGATTTCCGTTGAAGAACGACTTGAAAGGATGCTAGAAATGCAGGTAGAGCTCAGTGGTCTGGAACGTCATATGGAATTTATTCCTAACAATGATCTCTATAAAATACAAGAGTTCGGGCTCGGATATATTCGTGCAGTAAGACCAGTAGATGCGACTAAATGTTTTGTTAAAATTGAATCCGACGTCGAAGCATTGCAAGCTTTGAATAAATCTGTCTCAGTGTCCATTTTAGAGATTCCTCTGGAGAAAGTGTTGGGAAATTTCCAGGGACCAATGTTGAAGTCCGCATTGATCCGAGAACGGAAGTTAAAGATTTTGAAAGTATCAGAAAACCAAGCAGGGAAGTGTGATGTCCAGTTTACCCCTAAGAGTCCAGGTCATTTTACCATCATGTCATGGTGAATGGACAGCACGTGTCGAACAGTGGATGGGTTTTGATGTAAAACCACAGGAACTGAAGGTTATTGGATTGTTTGCCATGACAGGAATGGCAAAACCGATGACGCAGCCACATGGCATTGCAGTAAATAAATCAAACACGAAGATCGCTATTACAGATTGTCAAGCCAACTGTGTGCAGATCTTTAATATAGAGGGTGTACTGATCAGGACAATTCGTGACACGGTTCAGCCACAACTGAGCGGTCCTTATGGGTCTCGTTTCTAATGAAGACGATATTGTTGTTTCTGATCAATATAATTGTAGAATTGTCATTTTTAAGACAAGTACTGGCAAAGTTCTGAAATGTTTTGGCAGAGAAGGTGATGGTCCTGGAGAGTTCAGTCGGCCATTTGGGTTCATGTTGATGAAAGTGGACGTATCATGGTGTGTGACTGGAATAACGAGCGTGTACAGGTTTTCACAGGAAGAGGGGAACACCTGTTTGAGATTAACCGGCAATTACTGCAGCATGGGGGTTTTGCGCGCCATTCAGTGTAACATCTCATGGGGATCTTGTTCTGGTGTCTGACTATGACAACCTTTTCGTGCATGTGCTACAACTACATGGGAGCTCATCATCAGTGACAAGGCACAGTACATAGGAGAACCAGGTCGTGCTGATGGTGAGCTGAGTTACCCTTGTGGTCTAGCGGTCGACAGAGATGGTAACCTCTTGGTTTGTGATGAAGCAAATCACCGCATTCAAAAGTTCACGCTGGATGGCACTGGTAAGCTGGTTGGTAATCATCCGGTATCACTGGCAACCCCAGGTATTTAGCGATATTAGCAGATGGTCGTATTCTAGTTACGTGCTCGGATAGTAATCAAGTACTGATTGTTAGGTGAAAATACTCTAGTATGTGTACGTTTACTGCACTTTATATTCCTGAGTCACTGTTACTCCAGAGCTCGTACCCAGAGGCTCTGATAACAGCAACTGTAAACGTGATATTGTACGATAATGTAAATAAGATAATCTCTTGGACGATTAGTGAGCTATTAGGCCTGGTGCACACTTGTGACATAACGACAAAGAAAATATCAAGCGATCAAAATTTAGCGTTTGAAAATGTGAAGTCCACAAAAAATAACATAACATTGCTTTGGTGAAGTAATCTAATGATTTTTGTTCAATTATTTTCCCATGCTTTTTTCGTTGCAACATAACGTCCATATGTCGTTATGTCGCTAGTGTGCACCGGGCTTTAGTGTTGAACTCATGTTGACTCTTACGTCATAAGTGATTGACTGTTGTATATTAGAATAAGAGGTATTATGTTAGGGACCGGTCATTATTTATCGCCTGGTGGTGGTGGGGGGGGGGGGGGGGGCAGAGGATTTTAGGGGGGATCACTTCATTGTGGGACGAGCGAAAGGGGGGATCTCTCAAAGCCTGAAGCCCTGAAAGGGGGGACCTTCTCTAAACTTCTCTAACATTTGCATTTTTGTAGTCTCACTTTACTCAATACATAATAACAATTTCGCGTATAAATAATATCATGTAATATAGTCTTTGGCAACTCGCGCAAGTAAGACACTACCTTCGCACCGTTCACAGAACAAGTGTATCTTGGTGAGTAACAAACTGTACCAAAAATGCCCTTCAGTGATAGGCCTGGCGGGCAGTCACTATGTTCGAAAGAAGAGTAAGCGTCAGTTCGACGTTACAGGCATAGAAATTCGTCATTTGGGCCGCGCTTCACGCAAATGAATAAAATAATTTCGTCATTATCGGCACGCAATTGCGCGCATGAATATAAAACCTACTGGATTTGTTTACTATACACAAACAAAACGGAATGTTCATCTACACTTTTTTTCTCTGAGGCTTGATGAAATGCGTTTATCAAAATTCGTGCTTTAGTGAAGTAATCTAATGATTTTTTTTCAATTATTTTCCCCATGCTTTTTTCGTTGCAACATAACGTCCATATGCCGTTATGTCGCTAGTGTGCACCGGGCTTTAGTGTTGAACTCATGTTGACTCTTACGTCATAAGTGATTGACTGTTGTATATTAGAATAAGGGTGTTATGTTACGGACAGTTCAGACGGATAATCAAGGGAAGCGGAGTACCTTACAATCGTGTATAAAGTCTAATTCAAATCAGCAATAAAAGGGGACAAATCCATGGTATAGTCCTAAACACTTCTGCGACAATATCTGACATACAAAACCGTTAAGAGAAATTATTATACATTGTACTCCCTATCTCGATTCTGATTGGCTTAGAGCGCGTGCTTTACTTTGGGATCACTCACTTTGAGGGTCTTCAAGAATCAACATGCCGATTCTTGATTCTACGTCGCAAGCATCATGGCAGGCGAGTAGATTCGATTTTCTTAGGGACGGACCATTTGATACTTGATGGGAGGGTGGCTGATTCCCCCCAAAAATAACGCGCAAGCAAAGCTGGTGGCGTAAAAAAACGAGCAAGCTCATTCCAAAACTCTCGTGATTACTGTTTTTCTAGGGAACCTTTTTATAAATAGTGTTTTTTTGCTGGGCTCGCGCGAATAGCAATAAATACTTTACTAATTACTTTCAACTCATACGTCCAAAATTGCAGCAGCTTCGCGCGCATAAAAAAGCGGATGCTGTGGTGGTGGTGTAGTATTTACAAACTAAAACTGTTTTTCCAGTGACTCAATTTCTTCAGCGTGATTTTCGTCTCCCAGAAATAAGAATTTCATTCACCTCGTAGTTTGAATTTCAAAAATCGCGGCGCGCTTCGCGCGCCATCGAGAAACATAAAGCAAACTACTCAGTTGGTCAGCCCTTGTTCGTAAATTCGTGGACCCTCGTGATCCCGCCACTGCCTGAGGCATCTTGAATAGCCAACGGCCTTTGTTGGAGATCTAGCTTCCAGGGCAGATTTTTAACAATTCCAACACAAGGCCGCTGTACTGATACACTAAAGAGCACTTAAATAAGAAGTAGAATCCTGAATCCGAACATCTTCATAGTAGTGAAAATCCGAAACCGGTGACCAAAAACCCGACCTGATCTGGATCCCATAAGCATATCCTATAAGAGTACCAGTTTTGACGGCAAAATAGTTTAAGTGATATCTCAAACAAAACAAAAAACATCGAGCACAGTCACGTTCTAAGGAAAAATTCGAGCAGCAAAACTGGACGCGAAAAAAATATCGAGCGAAAAAACTTACACTCCCCTCATCAAATATCAATTAATGGTCCGTCCTTTATGTGCCAACTTTTGCGGCAAAAGCAAAAGATGGCTTCTCGCTTGGCATCATCAAACGAGGAAAAAAAGTGCTCAATTACAAGAAAACAAAGTTTCGAAAAACGTGAAGAAGACAGCAAGAGAGATTCTCTTGAATTTCCACCCTAAAAATGCCTTGTCAGAAAATATTTCCACCCTTAAAATACTCCTCGGTCTTAAAATACGTTCTTCACCGCACCATTTTAAGTAAAAAAAACTGCATATCTTATATGCATATCGACCGTCATGCAGCGCGACCGTGGTAAACAAACCGAAATATGCAAGGCGTTCCTCGCTTTGCCCTGTTAGTGTTGCGCGCAAACTTAAATAAGTTTGCGCGCAGAGACGCCGCTCTGGCTCCTTGACCATTCTTTGTACATAGCCGACTTGGTTTGTCTCCCGGCCAGTTGGATTCTTAAATGTGCTGCATGTGTGATACTCGAAGATACTAGCTGTAATTGCTGTATATCAGCTGTTACAAGCTACTCTAAAATTCGAGTTAAAACAAAGTAATTATTATTAACGTTCATGAATGGTAGTATGTCGTGCCTAAAAATGACGAACTTCAAACGATCACAAAGTAAAATGCTCCCGAAGTATTTTCGTATCATACGAAAATCAATAATAATACCACTGCCATTTTAATAAAACACCCTTAAAAATACCGGGTTTTCGTTTAAAGAACCTCTAAAAATAGGACGGTCATACCTATCATCCGAATTAGAGGGAGTAACCCCGCCCCCCTTCCATACGCATACGCCCATGCCAGAGATTTCGGCCCTGTCAGTCGCTATCCTGGTGTTGAATTGCTCAGTAGCTAGATACTGAGCCACCAGACCATATAAGGACGCCCCTTGTACCGTTAGTGAACAATCAACTAATTAAAATAATGCATCACCAACATATTTATAGGCCTGAAGAGTGTGTTAGAGATAGATCCATGTGGGACACGTTGTTGGTTGTCTTTTTAACTAGTAGTAGCTTATTTAACGATAATGCAGAAATATTTTTCACAGTTGCCGTTTAGCATGTTTATTACTCATATTCCAATAGTAGGCATTACATTGACACGGAATGAGTTTCTTTTTGAGTTGTCTGTTTGCGCATGCGCACATACGTCATCTTGTACTTCCACCACAGCGTGAGAGAGTCAGCATGATCAAGAGGCTCTGGGAACGAGATTGGACCCTTCGGGTGTCTGGCCCAAAGCAGCATTTACATTTTCCTTTAATGTCGTTCTCCATTTGCCCGAAACACTCCTCTTTCCACGGACGACGCCTTACGTAGATCGATAGAGAGGTGGGCAAGTAGAGGTCTAAATAGTGAAACTAAACAAGGCCAACAGTCTCTATGCAAAGCCTCCGTAGTCTAATGGATATGACGTCGGCCTCCTAAGCCGAAGGTTGCGGGTTCGAATCCCGTCGGAGGTGTGATTTTCACGATTTTGTTTTTTTATTCGAACGGTTTCAAACGGGAATTCAAAATCATGGTCGTTATCGAAGCTGATAATAATAATAATAATAATAATAATAATAATAATACGTTTTTTATATAGCGCTATGCTTATAGCTCATAGCGCTTTACAGTTTAAATTAACATAATGTTAAGAAATTGTAGAACTGAATTGTAAGCTGACAGCGGTCGTTCAAATATAGCTTTTTACAGTTTTAAATATTATTTTTGTGTCATCATCTTTTGATTCGTAACCTCGTCCCCAGGGATCTTGTTGATAATTTTCAAAATTTTAAAGGCTTATCATTGTTTAGAGGGTAATTGATTGTGCCCTCAAAATATTTTGCGCCGCGGTTACCCCGTGAAAAAGGCTAAGCCGGGTTTGCCAGAGCCGCCATCTTGAAACTTACCCACAAGGCCTTGGGGACAAGGTTTTTGGCTCGTCGCCTTCCGCTGTACAGACAACCGAAGGCTCTTGGGAAGAGAAGGATCTAGGAACGAAAGCTCGAGCTTTTGCTAGGAAACATACCAACGTGCTTTGCATATCCACCAATTAGACACGAGAATAATGTGCGTTTTTTTAGCTTTGGAGTATTAACCAGGTCCAGCACTGTGCACTTCGTGCTGTGGTGCTCCCTCTCTATTTGGTCCCTCCGGATATCCTCGATCACCTTTTGTAGCACCTCCGCGTCCAGGCACCTCCATCTTTAGCACATTCTCGAACCCAGAGCTCCCCGGCTCGTAACCTCGCGGGGAAGGCTCTGGTGACAGCCACTGACGCATGCGCGAGATTTAATACAGAGTCCCTGACTCTCTCCAAGTTCCAATACATTTACAGTATTTTTTTAGAGAGAGCATTGACTTGAGGTTATTGTTTGTGGGCATTGGAGCGTAATTCGAACATGGCCTATTGAACAATTCTCACACAGCCATGAATTAGCCAATGAGAGAGGTCCAAAAAATGACAAAAAGCGCCAAAACATATCAAGAAAATTTCGCCATATATTTCAACTTATTTGGAAGGCCTGTAAGTGTATTTCTCATATATATAATATATAGGGAATTGTAGCAGGGAAATTCACCAGAACTTGCAGATGTTCGAGAAACATCGTTCTCTTGGTCGCCATTTTGTTATTCCTACGCCTGAGACAATACCACAGGCAACCCGCGTGGATTTGTAAAAAACTACAGGACTTTCTTGATATGACCACCGCGAGAAATACAACGAACGTAGTTACCGCCAAGTGAGAAGGATAGTCACAGGCAACAAGGAGGAGGTGAGCATCAGATGGCGCCATTCACTGATAAAATAGCTGGGAAGGGGGACAGGACGTACTCCACCCCCCCCCCCCCCCCCCCCCCCCCCTGGAAAGAAAATATGATTGATCTCCCCTCCTATTGTACGGTAGGTCGGTCCCAGTGTACCTCGACAACCTCTCGTCCCAAGGGTCTTCTCGGTCGTTTTCAAAATGGCGGTTAGCTCGGGAGAAGACCCTGGGGGAGGCTGAGTCACATGACCGTTACGAAAAAGGAGCACCTCGCTCCCATGTTTTCAGTGGTCATGTGACTCAGCCTCCCCCAGGGTCTTGTGCTCGACCAACCGCCATCTTGAAAATTACCCACAAGACCCTGGGACGAGGTTGGTACCTCGATACACAACACTTACACGGCCAGTATGACTCGTACCCAGAGCTCCTCGCATATCAATTTTTTGGTCGGGGATGATCGTCGGAAATTTTCAGTTTCACCCCTAAAAGATACCAAATATGGCGTGGCTCAAATAATTTGTTACCCTAAAAGATGAGGCCTTATGTCAGGTTAATTGATTATGTGCCAAGTAGGCGAGAAGGAGATAGGTTACAGGTAAAAGATATCCTTAAAAAAATTTCCGAGTTTGACTAAAAGCTCCCTTTAATGTTGTCTAATTTATCGTCTTCTCATCGAGTAAGGGACCGGTCATTATTTATCGCCTGGGATCGAAAGGGGGGATCTCTCAAAGCTGGAAGCCCTGAAAGGGGGACCACAATAAATTTTCTAAATAGTTATTCCAGCAACTTCTCTAACATTTGCATTTTTGTACTTCACTTCACTCAATACATAATAAAAATTTCACTCGCGCAACGAAGACACTACCTTCACACTTTCACAAGAACAAGTGTATCTTGGCGAGGAAAAAACAAACTCTACCAAAAATGCCCTGCAGTGATAGGCCTGGCGGACAGTCACTATGTTCGAAAGAAGAGTAAGCGTTAGTTCAGCGTTACAGGCGTATGAATTCGTTATTTGGGTCGCGCCTCACGCAAATGAATAACAATAATTTCGTCATTTCGGTGCGCAATTGCGCGCATGAATAATACAATCTACAGGATTTGTTTACTATACACACAAAAAATGGAATGTTCATCTACACTTTCTCTGAGGCTGGATGAAATGCGTTTATCAAAGTTCGGGCGCGCTTCACGCGCAAAGGAAAATGCGATCCCCTCTATCTGTAAATTGTCTTCTGCTAGGTCAAATAGGGGTCGGGGTATCCCGAAAACGTTTAACTGCTCTGAGGGGGATTACATTAATCATTGTACTTATAGAGGGAGGATCACTGCGTTTTGACCTTGTATTAGGGAACTGTCATTATTTACCGAGGGAGGAGGGCCATGTTTTTGTCGAACAGTGCTCGAAAAATAAATTGACCCTCCCTTAAAAGTACCTTTAAAAAATGTGACTCTCCCCTAAATAGACCTGAAAAACATGTGACCCTCCCCTCTATCTTTTTTTTAGTAAGAAGTCATTTTACCGCCTGGATCGTGACTTCGATCTAATGTTAGCCCGCGACTCGATCATATTTAACCCCAAGAACATAAACTTCATTACTATTATTATAACTTTGGAGAGCATTGAGTGCAAAAGCGGGAATTATGTCACCATCCTAACGCCGATTGACGCGCGCGGGCTCTTATATTAGAGCCCGCCAACATGATAGTACGGTACAATGCTCGCCAAAGTTATAATAATGTAGAGTGGAGATAAGGAATTAACCTTGTGTGAAAGCTAACGTGCTAATGAAATGGTCCCATGTGTGCTTCTGAGCGTTAGCCCTAGTAAAAGCGGAGAAAGAGAAAAAATCTCTGACCCCGAGAAGGATCAGAGATTTTTTCTCTTTCTCCGCTTACTAGGGCTAACGCTCAGAAGCACACATGGAACCATTTCATTAGCACGTTAGCTTTCACACAAGGTTAATTCCTTATCTCCACTCCGTTGAACTTAGTGCTACGCGGCCACAGGCCTTCCTGAACATCTACTTATAATAATGTAGTTTTGAACCGCTACTTAGGCAAAACTTAGTCTCCTTTCTGTTCGGCGAAATAAACATCAACGGATGAATTTTGAGCATTGCGCGTTCCTGGACACGTTTCAAGAGGCTGCACAGAGGACATGCGTGTTCTAACACAGAAGTGACCAAGGCATTGTAAATTGCAACGTGCGATCTTTGGCTATATTGGTAGAGAGAACGGGCTTTCCAAGCTGTGCACGTCCTTCCAGAACTGATCACGTACAGTAGGCTACTGATATCATCTTCGCGTGCATCATTCTCAATGTCTTCGCCATCAGAATCTTCTCTTTCCTAGTTTCCTTTGGATCACTGTCACTCTCCTAATAGTCTCATCACTGTCTGCATCGTTCTCACTTTCCTCACTCTATTATCTGCTTGTAACGTCGAACTCACGCTGACCTAATGTGTCAGTTCTTTGGAAAATAGTGACTGGTCGCCAGGCTTTTTTTGTTGGAGCAACCTTTTAAAATGGCAACCTTTGCGCGCGTTAAAACTGTATTAGAGGTATTCCTTATGCGCGAGAAGCGCGGCTAAATTTTTTAATGCACATGATATAGAAGTTGCTGTAATAACTCCTTAGAACCATTCTTGTGGTCCCCTCTTCCAGGGCATAAGGTTGCGCGAGAGATTCCCCCTTTCACTCACACACAAAAAAAATCCTCAGCCCCTATCCCAGGCGATAAATAATGACTGAAGAAATACATTTCACTATATCGCTTACGTACATCTCTCTTACTGACCCTTACTGATACGCGAAAACATAAATGGCCTACAATTCAAACATCTAGTAAATCTAAGGCTATTTGTCTACAGGCCCTACAGTCAACAATCGGCACAATTTATCCGTAGTTGCGAGAATCCAAAGTCGATTTTTTTTTGCTAGATCCGTGATCCGGTACGTTTTAAGAATCCGAAAATCCGCTCGATTTTTTCTTAAAATCCGTATAATCCGTGTGCTATTGAGGCTCAAATCCACCGATCAGCAAACCTATTCACCCCCCCCCCCCCCCCCCCCCCCTTACTGTCTTCATCACTTCCGAATTCTTCGAAGACTATTGCATCTTCACCCTTTTCAGCCTCGTCTTCCGTAACCCTATCCTTCTTCTTCGTGTCAGTCCTTGCTTAAGCCTGGTTTCCATATAGTCTTATCTGTCGTATCGGTCTCATCAGTCGACCGTGAAACAATGGAAATTGGAATTGTTCTTTTGTTTCACGGTTGACTAATGCGACTGATAAGACTATATGGAAACTAGGCTTTAAACATGCCTCTGTGGCACGGCAGGTTATTCTGGGCAAAGTAACTGTTAAGTACAATTGGAGCTCGAATTTTGAATATTTCGGAGCTCAAAGCTCAGACTTTCAATTTACAGAAAACTCAGAAACTCTACTCAAGTCGCGAAACTCAAAAATTTAAAAAAACAGAAATTAAACAAGGGCTCACGGAGGCTCGGCACATGTTAGACCTCTACTCATAAGTTATAAGTGTACGAGGGGCAGAGAGTTGTGTATGAAGTGGTCGTCCATGAATTCCAGTTGCCAGATAACAACACTTAAATATCTGCCTGTTACCCCGGTAAAAACAGAGATAATCTGACACAAGGGAGAAGTACCTCCTGACTTGCTGTATGAACTGTAGAAACGTGTAGAAATGGCACCAGTACTGTAGTAAAAATAAACTTTACATCAAAAAGCTGTCTCAGTTTGTTACGACGAATGCCTCCGCCCCCCCCCCCCCCCCCCCCCGGCGATAGATAATGACCGGTCCCTAATCTCCCTAATCTCTCTTTCTTACCCGTTTTTTTACCAGCACCATCAAAAGACAAATAATTTGGACACACATTTGGCCCTAAAAGATACCAATCTCCCTAAACTTTTGTTGCAGATCAAGGTTACCCCTAAAAGAGACCAAAACCCGTAATTATAACCACTAAAGATACGACGATCGTCCATGAACAATTTATTTCAGCATCCCCGGCCCAACAATAATGGGAGGTCACCCCCCCCCCCCCCCCCCCCATACATTACCTATAACATTTATGAGGTCTTGTGACGCGTACTGTTGAGACGGTGCTATTAATAAATATGCAAATTTACGAAAAGAAATGAGATACGGGTCACACGACGGATCGAGACTATCGAGACAAACACAACCAGAACTCCTTCCGCGATAGATTCTAATATACTCGTCTTTCTCAATATTCAAAATGGATATCCTCAGAGAAGAGCTCCAGAACTCGCTTAAATGTCCCATGTGTTCTGAAATCCCACCAGAGCTGAAATTACTGGAGTGTTTTCATGCTTTGTGCGAGAACTGCTTGACACAAAACGCCAGACCCGACGAAAGCGGAACTCAGTTGTGCTGTCCATTGTGCAAGACCAGCACTGTGCTTCCCACAACCGGCGATGTTACGTCTCTACCCACAAGCGAAGTACACTTGAATATGAAACAAGTTTTAAATCTCACAGGAGAGACAGGTTCCGGTCGTCCAGCTTGTTCTTCTTGCAAGAAAGAAGGCAAAGAAACCCCTTCAAATCATTATTGTTGTGACTGCCCTCGCTATCTCTGTCAGGAATGCTTCAAAGGACATCAGATGTTTTGCGAAGGGCACAAAGTGCTCCATCTGCGAGAGCTTACCGACCAAGATATGGCCTTCATATTTTTAAGGCCGTCATTCTGCAGCCACAACAGGCATACACATGAAATCTTAAAGTATTTTTGCAGCAATTGCCGAAATTGTTTGTGTGAAAAATGCCTAAAGGAACACCAAACAGGACATGATATTCTGGACTTGGAAAATACAGCCGCAGGTCAACAAGATATTTTGCGTGAAAAACTCGGACTTCTCGATACAAAAGCTGCAGCAGAGCACGAGAAATTGAACACCATAAGGGATAAGATATCTGAGATAAAAGGAAAGCAGAGGAAATTAAATCTCAAGTAATTAAAGCCGCTAAGGAACTCGCTCATTTTATTGAAGAAAATAAAGGAAACTTGCTCAGACAGATTGACGAAGAGGTCAGAAATGCGCTCAGTCGAGACGAAGAAGAGCAACGCTTATTGAATCAAATTCAAGCAGCCAGAGATCACATAACAAAGCTGACTAAATATGCTACTTCCTGTCACGTGGTGCAATCCAAGATTTCCGTTGAAGAACGACTTGAAAGGATGCTAGAAATGCAGGTAGAGCTCAGTGATCTGGAACGTCATATGGAATTTATTCCTAACAATGATCTCTATAAAATACAAGAGTTCGGGCTCGGATATATTCGTGCAGTAAGACCAGTAGATGCGACTAAATGTTTTGTTAAAATTGAATCCGACGTCGAAGCATTGCAAGCTTTGAATAAAATCTGTCTCAGTGTCCATTTTAGAGATTCCTCTGGAGAAAGTGTTGGGAAATTTCCAGGGACCAATAATGTTGAAGTCCGCATTGATCCGAGAACGGAAGTTAAAGATTTGAAAGTATCAGAAAACCAAGAAGATAAGTGTAATGTCCAGTTTACCCCCAAGACTCCTGGACATTTTACCATCAGTGTGATGGTGAATGGTCATCACGTGTCGAACAGTGGGATGGGTTTCGATGTAAAACCACAGGAACTGAAGGTTATTGGGTTGTTTGCCATGACAGGAATGGCCAAACCGATGACGCAGCCATGTGGCATTGCAGTAAATAAATCAAACACGAAGATCGCTATTACAGATTGGGAATCCAGCTGTGTGCAGATCTTTAATATAGAGGGTGTACTGATCAGGACAATTCGTGACACGGTTCAGCCACGACTGAGTGGTCCTAATGGGTCTCGTTTCTGAATGAAGATGATATTGTTGTTTCTGATGAAAATAACCATAGAATTGTCATTTTTAAGACAAGTACTGGCAAAGTTCTGAAATGTTTTGGCGGAGAAGGTGATGGTCCTGGACAGTTCAGTTACCCATGTGGGGTTCATGTTGATGAGAGTGGACGTATCATGGTGTGTGACTGGAATAACAAGCGTGTACAGGTTTTCACAGGAAGAGGGGAACACCTGTTTGAGATTAAACAGCAATTACAGCAGCATGGGCGTTTATGCGTGCCATTCAGTGTAACATCTCATGGGGATCTTGTACTGATGTCTGACTATAACGTCGTGCATGCGCTACAACTACATGGGAGCTCATCATCAGTGACAAGGCACAGTACAATAGGAGAACCAGGTCGTGCTGATGGTGAGCTGAGTCAACCTTGTGGTCTAGCGGTCGACAGAGATGGTAACCTCTTGGTTTGTGATGAAGCAAATCACCGCATACAAAAGTTCACGCTGGATGGCACTGGTAAGCTGGTTGGTATATCATCTGTTATCACTGGCAAACCCATGCATTTAGCGTTATTGGCAGATGGTCGTATTCTAGTTACGTGCTGGGATAGTAATCAAGTACTGATTGCTAGGTGAAAATACTCTAGTGTGTCTACGTTTACTGCACTTTATAGTCCTGTGTCACTGTGACTCCAGAGCTCGTACCCAGAGGCTCTGATAACAGTAACTGTATACGTGATATTGGTGATAATGTAAACACGATAATCTCTGGGGACAATTAGTGAACTAAATAAGCCTGGTGCACACTTGCGACATAACGACAAAAGAAAATATCAAGCGATCAAAATTTAGCGGTTTCAAAAAGTTGAAGTCCATAAAAAATAACGTAAGTACTGCTTTGGTGAAGTAATCTAATGATTTTTTTTTTCAATTATTTTCCCATGCTTTTTTCGTTGCAACATAACGTCCATATTATGTCGTTATGTCGCTAGTGTGCTCCGGGCTTTAGTGTTGAACTCATGTTGACTCTTACGTCATAAGTGATTGACTGTTGTATATTAGAATAAGGGGTATTATGTTAGGGACAGGTCATTATTTATCGCCTGGTGGTGGTGGGGGGGCGGGGGGGACAGAGGATTTTAGGGGCGATCACTTCATTGTGGGACGAGCGAAAGGGGGGGATCTCTCAAAGCCTGAAGCCCTGAAAGGGGGGACCTTCTCTAAACTTCTCTAACATTTGCATTTTTGTAGTTTCACTTTACTCAATACATAATAAAAATTTCGCGTATAAATAATATAGTCCTTGCCAACTCGCACAAGTAAGACGCTACCTTCGCACCGTTCACAAGAACAAGTGTATCTTGGCGAGAGGAACAACAAACTCTTAAAATGCCCTGCAGTGATAGGCCTGGCGGGCAGTCACTATGTTCGAAAGAAGAGTAAGCGTCAGTTCGACGTTACAGGCATAGAAATTCGTCATTTGGGCCGCGCTTCACGCAAATGAATAAAATAATTTCGTCATTATCGGCGCGCAATTGCGCGCATGAAAATAAAACCTACTGGATTTGTTTACTATACACAAACAAAACGGAATGTTCATCTACACTTTTTTTTCTCTGAGGCTTGATGAAATGCGTTTATCAAAATTCGTGCTTTAGAGAAGTAATCTAATGATTTTTTTTCAATTATTTTCCCATGCTTTTTTCGTTGCAACATAACGTCCATATGCCGTTATGTCGCTAGTGTGCACCGGGCTTTAGTGTTGAACTCATGTTGACTCTTACGTCATAAGTGATTGACTGTTGTATATTAGAATAAGGGGTGTTATGTTACGGACAGTTCAGACGGATAATCAAGGGAAGCGGAGTACCTTACAATCGTGTATAAAGTCTAATTCAAATCAGCAATAAAAAGGGGACAAATCCATGGTATAGTCTAAAACACTTCTGCGACAATATCTGACATACAAAACCGTTAAGAGAATTATTATACATTGTACTCCCTATCTCGATTCTGATTGGCTTAGAGCGCGTGCTTTACTTTGGGAATCACTCACTTTGAGGGTCTTCAAGAATCAACATGCCGATTCTTGAAGAATCAGCTAGCGGATTCTTGAAGAATCAGCTAGCGGATTCTTGATTCTACGTCGCAAGCATCATGGGCAGGGCGAGTAGATTCGATTTTCTTAGGGACGGACCATTTGATACTTGATGGGGAGGGTGGCTGATTCCCCCCAAAAATATCGCGCAAGCAAAGCTGGTGGCGTAAAAAAAACGAGCAAGCTCATTCCAAAACTCTCGTGATTACTGTTTTTCTAGGGAACCTTTTTATAAATAGTGTTTTTTGCTGGGCTCGCGCGAATAGCAATAAATAACTTTACTAATTACTTTCAACTCATACGTCCAAAATTGCAGCAGCTTCGCGCGCATAAAAAGCGGATGCTGTGGTTGTGGTGTAGTATTTACAAACTAAAACTGTTTTTCCAGTGACTCAATTTCTTCAGCGTGATTTTCGTCTCCCAGAAATAAGAATTTCATTCACCTCGTAGTTTGAATTTCAAAAATCGCGGCGCGCTTCGCGCGCATCGAGAAACATAAAGCAAACTACTCAGTTGCTCAGCCCTTGTTCGTAAATTCGTGGACCCTCGTGATCCCGCCACTGCCTGAGGCATCTTGAATAGCCAACGGCCTTTGTTGGAGATCCAGCTTCCAGGGCAGATTTTTAACAAATTCCAAACACAAGGCCGCTGTACTGATACACTAAAGAGCACTTAGATAAGAGGTAGAATCCTGAATCCGAACATCTTCATAGTAGTGAAAATCCGAATCCGGTGACCAAAAACCCGACCTGATCTGGATCCCATAAGCATATCCTATAAGAGTACCAGTTTTGACGGCAAAATAGTTTAAGTGATATCTCAAACAAAACAAAAAACATCGAGCACAGTCACGTTCTAAGGAAAAAAATTCGAGCAGCAAAACTGGACGCGAAAAAAATATCGAGCGAAAAAACTTACACTCCCCTCATCAAATATCAATTAATGGTCCGTCCTTTATGTGCCAACTTTTGCGGCAAAAGCAAAAGATGGCTTCTCGCTTGGCATCTTCAAACGAGGAAAAAAAGTGCTCAATTACAAAGTTTCGAAAAACGTGAAGAAGACAGCAAGAGAGATTCTCTTGAATTTCCACCCTAAAAATGCCTGTCAGAAAATATTTTAACCCTTAAAATACTCCTCGGTCTTAAAATACGTTCTTCACCGCACCATTTTAAGTAAAAAAAAACTGCATATCGTATATGCATATCGACCGTCATGCAGCGCGACCGTGGTAAACAAACCGAAATATGCAAGGCGTTCCTCGCTTTGCCCTGTTAGTGTTGCGCGCAAACTTAAATAAGTTTGCGCGCAGAGACCCCGCTCTGGCTCCTTGACCATTCTTTGTACATAGCCGACTTGGTTTGTCTCCCGCCAGTTGGGATTCTTAATGTGCTGCATATGTGTGATACTCGAAGATACTAGCTGTAATTGCTGTATATCAGCTGTTACAAGTTACTCTAAAATTCGAGTTAAAACAAAGTAATTATTAATTATTAGCGGAGCTCCTTTGCGGCCGAAGGCCGCAGAGCGGAGCACCATACCTAAGGAAAAAGCGTCCAAACGATCGCAAATAATATCGCAGGTATGAATTCCCACAGGGTACCCAAAGCATCACATGTCGCAAAGGGATGCGAGTGAATTTTCGACGTCGAGATTTCCCGCCATTTTCCCGTGCGTGCCGTGAGGCCTGACGTCACAGATTGGCATGACGTCACAACATGGCGCCGCCAAGTGAGTGACACCCGAATGACTGGGGAGGGGTGGGTGGTCGATGCTTTGGTGATGGTCGCGCGTTCGCGATCACGCGCCGGTGACGTCACAACATGGAGCCGAGCGACGCGACGGGGGGAGGGGTAGGTAGTCAGGGGGGCGCTGCTGGCTCGATACTGACGTCACACTACAGGAAACCAAGAAAGAAACCGAGAAAGATTTATTATTGAGTTACTTCGATTCGTGGCCAATGCACAAGACGAAACTACACTTGGGAGCGGTTGTGAGAACCAACTAGAATCGTACTACGCAAATTTCGGAGCAACAAGTGTATGTAGAAGTCAAAAGAGTTCTTCTCGTTGACAACAAGAAAGCCGAGAGGCGAGATTCGGCGAGCAGCCAACTATGACAAACGGGTGACAAACATGAAACACTACAGTCGTGGTCTAGCGGACACGAGGCGTTTATAATAGAACAGTGGCTTTTTGGGGACTAAAATTACATGGAGGAACCGTGAAAGGTGGGTTTTTATTCACTTTGTAATATTGTTATTACAGTGGCCGTCTTTGTTGTTTTAGAGCAAAGCTAGCCTGGACCACATGAAAGTCATGAACTACCCAAATACTGCTTTGCTAGATTACTTACTTGGTTAATTGAATAAAACTTTGTTTTGATTTCCACATAACGGTAGTTAAGTGTTAGTCGATACGGTTTGATAAGTAGGAGAAATAAAAGTGTGAGGGGAGACGAATCTAAATCTTAAGTTTAATGGCGGCCATTGCGAGTTGTTTAAACTCACTTTGTAATTTCTTTATAGGGAGATGGGAGTTCAGGCAGGATACACTAAAGTTGTTTCTACACACAGGAATAAAGGTAAACGTCGCTGTTCATTGTGTATATCGAACATTGCACTTTGATAGTTTGAATCCGAGACGACTCGCGAATCGGCAGGATCGGAAAGGAGTAACTTGGGATTTGACTTAACTTAGAACAGAACAGAAACCTTTATTTAATTAATAGTCCAAGACCGAACGACCGAGTCGTGTCATGTTTTGGAAAGCGAAGGAATGTCACAAAAATGAAACTAGAAGAGAAAACCAAGACTTCAGGCAAGCTAGTATTTTTGGCACCTGCCAACTTCCTCTCACAACTGCGGGTTATGCGTGTTTTCCTAGCCTAAAATTCGACATTCTGGATTTCCCCTCCTAGAAAACAGGGTAAGGATGGGAAAATTATGTCATTTGTTTTTGTTTTCCTGCTACCACAGGCCTCTCTTCTCTGCATTTCACAAGTTGACATGTCTAAGAAATAGAAAACTGAAATTGAGTCTATAACTCAAGAAAACAAAAACTTAATTACAAAACTACGGTAATCCTATTGTTATTTGCACCCATGTTGGATTGTAGACTGTCAGAGTGGCAGTGTACTTATTGATGAACTAATCTCTTTTCTCTGCTTACTTCCTGCTGTTGAGGGACCAGTCATTATTTATCGAGGGAGAGGGGGGCGCTGGTGCAATAAAGGGATGGGTCACCACTGTATTCACCTTGCTTTTGGCAAAACACTTTATTCTGTTCCATATTAATGTTTCTATGCCCAAAAAAACAAAGGTTTCCCTAATTGAGTTTTATTTTTGAACACTTGGACTTTAACTCCCTCATACAGCCATATTTTCATTACTGTAGTGCTGTATGGGGGACATGTGGCAAAGGGATGGCAAACACCCTCCAGATACTCCAAACAGGGCAGCCAGGGTTTTGACCTTCTCAAATTATGATAAACGGTCAAGGGATTTACTTAATGAGCTGGAGTGGGACAATCTTGAGACCAGGAAGGACAAACAGCTAGCATTGATGATGTACAAAACCCAAAATGGAGGAATCCCAGATTACCTCTCAAATATTTTCTTGTATTCCTATCAAACTCATAAGTATAATTTTAAGTAGAGTTTTTCAGCTCCTGCTTAAAAATTAAGCCCTAGAACATCTTAAAGAAAACAATTTTGAGCTATCAGAATTGTCAATATATTAAATATAACTTTTTAATAATTTATGTATTTTATATTATTCATTATCTTTGTATCTACCATTATCCCTATATTTTATTGTATATATATTTTAAATTGTACATAATATGTGAGTTAGATTATATTAATAGTTAGATACCGTGTAATGCGCTTTTGATCATTATATGTTAAAAAGCGCACTATAAATCAATAAATTATTATTTATTATTATATAACTCAAATTATTATATAAACACCAATGAAATACCAGGTGATCTCCCGTGCGAAAACTTGATATCTTCACACGTGAAAATATCATGTTATTTTCACATGTGAAAATATCACACTTGCCTTTGCTGAATGCTCGATTTTTAAGCTTAACTCAAATAAAATTTGAATTTGGTATTTCATTGATGTTTATATAATAAACAGAACATTACATGACCGCTTGGAGATACAAATTTATCTTCTCGTGTTAAAAATTTATCTCACTCGTTCGCTGCGCTCACTCGTGAGATAAATTTTCAACACTCGAAGATAAAATTTGTAACTCCGCGCGGCCATGTAATATCCTCTATATATACTGAGCATATATACTGCCAAGATTTTTGTGATTGCATCTAGAATTTAGGTTCTGGTCATGTAAATGGAAATATTTTTTGGCAGAAAGATGTCAAACAAATAACCTTTGGAAAAATGTAAACAACCAAATCATCAAGTACTGTTTTACCCTTGAAATGACAGATTGAAATGCTTCAAATCTTTTTTCAATGTGTGCTTCCAGAAAATAACCCCCCCCCCCCCACCCCTCCCTCCCCTCCACGCACACACAGAGCAGGTGTTGAAAAAGTGATCTCCCTACCCATCTGATATTTCCAAAGGAAAATACAGTACTTGTATGGAAGAAATCAGGTAATTGACCTGCCCCCACCCTTCTGGAATTTCCTGTCCCTTTGGTGGTGATGCAATTTGCATCCTTTACCATGTCAAGCATCCCGGTTCTTCTTCTCCATGGACACCTCTTGGCCTCCACTCTTTAACATGCCTTAATATTAATATCTGATGTGCCAAATACAGTAAACTGGTTTTGATAAATCTGTGAAATAGCATACTTAGCACTAATGCACTCTAATTTCTTTGTTCCCTAATGTGCTGTCTTGACTACTACACTTTGAATATTATATGTCTTCACGGGTCTAGGAAAACCACTCTGGAAACTGAACGAGATGGAATTAGTCAATCATAGACAAAACAATTAGAAATCATTTCATTCATTCTTGATTTCATGAATTCATCACTAAATGTACATGTATAGTATCCAATTAGCCATGCATGGTATTATTTAAGACTGGAAAATAGAAGAAAATAGAAGCTTCATCAGACTTATTGCTTTTCTCTTTCAATTTCAGCGACAAAGCAGCAGCCAGAAATGGCTCTTGGACAGGCCAAAAATTATATAAATAGTATTACATGGACTGCAGAACAGACTTTGAAGTTCATAAGAGACTATGTATGGCAATGAGAGATAAGAGGGAAAACTTTACAGAAAACAGTGGAAGGGCAAGGGCTACCCCCCCCCCCCCCCCCTGCCATCCATGAATTAGAATACAATATGTAATGGCATCGCCTTGTCTCCTCTTTCTTTTCCAAGTTTACATTTATTACACTTTTTTAATACTTTATTGTAATAACGGCACATGCATCCCATGGTGTAGTGTCACAATAATGACTATCTATGTCTATGTCTATGTATTATGATTTCTAAATACTTGTCAAGAATCAGTTTAATGCATTTGCAGTGCTTTTATTATTTAAGAAGATGTAAATGCATCAACCAACTTTGTCTACAATTAGCCTATGCCAGCTAGTGAGAATGCAATGCTGCTGCAATCAATTATAGCTGAGGTACTAAGATGATATCATACATAAAAATTAGTATAGCCTGCTCATGACTCTGTCTTGTGTTTTTGAAAAGAAAATGTATCCATGATTGTTATATCATCTGGTTTGTGAACATTAAAACAATAGATTACTTGCTCTAGATTTCCATGAACTGAAGACTCCTCATTTGCACCATATAAATCTCCAGCTTGTTAAAATCTTTTGTTATATAATTGTGTTAACCAAATTAACCATACATCATACATGGTGGGTTTTGAACATAGGGTAGGTAGTTTTTTTTCTTTGGAATTTCAGCAAAGTGTGGTTCCACAATATATCCATACCCCTCCCCCATGGAAATTCTGGAGGGATTGGGATCAATTTCCCTGATCTTTTCCATACAAGTACTGTATTTTTACCAACCTTTCGAGAGGGAGGGTATGGATATTTTCTGGGACCACACAATTAAAAAAAAATGCCCTCTCATGCGTCGTTTAGGGAAACATCCATGTAATGTGCATGGGATCGACTAGGAAAGGTACAACTCTTCACTCACCTTTGTGTAATGTTATGTTCCAAGCCCTCTGAGAACAATTCCGTAACTCATAAAGTGGTAGCTCTTAAAAGGACAATTAATGTAATGGAAATGGTCCCTCCCCTGAAAAGCTCACAAATTGGGATGGCCCTTCCCTTACCATTCCTTCCCTTACCATTGGAATTTCCAATACATACAAAGCAGGATAAATACAAATACCAAAATTGACAACCAACTTTTCTGAATTTCTCTGCTCATTCCATGGTGGGTATTTTCTTGAATCTTTTATGAATATATTGACAAATAAAAGCTTTTCTCTTTATGGTATGTTTGTGCTTTGTTAGAATCATACCATTGGGTAGGTTATAGTCTTCCACACAGCCAGTCCACAGTGACAAACAATGTACCCATGACAACCATGTTTTATTCTCACGGAAACATGTAACCGGGAGCTCCGCTTTTAGCCAGTGGCTAAATCTATATTATTAACGTTCATGAATGGTAGTATGTCGTGCCAGAAAATGACGAACTTCAAACGATCACAAAGTAAAACGCTCCCGAAGTATTTTCGTATCATACGAAAATCAATAATAATACCACTGCCATTTTAATAAAAACAACCCTTAAAAATACCGGTTTTCGTTTAAAGAACCCCTAAAAATAGGACGGTCATACCTATCATCCGAATTAGAGGGAGTAACCCCGCCCCCCTTCCATACGCATACGCCCATGCCAGAGATTTCGGCCCTGACAGTCGCTATCCTGGTGTTGAAATGCTCAGTAGCTAGATACCTATGGGTGAGAGTACGCCCGGCCACCAGACCATATAAGGACGCCCCTTGTACCGTTAGTGAACAATCAACTAATTAAAATAATGCATCACCAACATATTTATAGGCCTGAAGAGTGTGTTAGAGATAGATCCATGTGGGACACGTTGTTGGTTGTCTTTTTAACTAGTAGTAGCTTATTTAACGATAATGCAGAAATATTTTTCACAGTTGCCGTTTAGCATGTTTATTACTCATATTCCAATAGTAGGCATTACATTGACACGGGAATGAGTTTCTTTTTGAGTTGTCTGTTTGCGCATGCGCACATACGTCATCTTGTACCTCCACCACAGCGTGAGAAAGTCAGCATGACCAAGAGGCTCTGGGAACGAAATTGGACCCTTCGGTTTTCTGGCCCAAAGCAGCATTTACTTTTTCCTTTAATGTCGTTCTCCATTTGTCCGAAACACTCCTCTATCCACGGACGACGCCTTACGTAGATCGATAGAGAGGTGGGCAAGTAGAGGTCTAAATAGTGAAACTAAACAAAGGCAACAGTCTCTATGCAAAGCCTCCGTAGTCTAATGGATATGACGTCGGCCTCCTAAGCCGAAGGTTGCGGGTTCGAATCCCGTCGGAGGTGCGATTTCACGATTTTGTTTTTTTATTCGAACGGTTTCAAACGGGAATTCAAAATCATGGTCGTTATCGAAGCTGATAATAATAATACGTTTTTTATATAGCGCTATGCCTATAGCTCATAGCGCTTTACAGTTAAGGAACTGTAGGACTGAATTGCAAGCTGACAGCGGTCGTTCAAATAGAGTTTTTTACAGTTTTAAATATTATTTTTGTGTCATCTTTTGATTCGTAACCTCTCGTCCCCAGGGATCTTGTTGATAATTTTCAAAATTTTAAAGGCTTATCATTGTTTAGAGGGTAATTTTGTCCTCAAAATATTTTGCGACGCGGATACCCCGTGAAAAAGGCTAAGCCAAGTTTGCCAGAGCTGCCATCTTGAAACTTACCCACAAGACATTGGACAAGGTTATTGGCTCGTCGGGTTCCGCTGCACAGACAACCGAAGGCTCTGGGGAAGAGAATGATCTAGGAACAAAAGCTCGAGCTTTTGCTAGGAAACAATACCAACGTGCTTTGCATATTTACCAATTAGACACGAGAATGAATGTGCGTTTTCTTAGCTTTGGGGTCTTAACCAGGTCCAGCACTGTGTACTTCGTGTTGTGGTGTTCCCTCTCTATTTGGTCCCTCCGGATATCCTCGATCACCTTTGTAGCCCCTCCGCGTCCAGGGCACCTCCATCCTTAGCACATTCTCGAACCCAGAGCTCCCCAGCTCGTAACCTCGCGGGGAAGGCTCTGGTGACGGCCACTGACGCATGCGCGAGATTTAATACAGAACCGCTGACTCTCTCCAAGTTCCAATACATTTACAGTAATTTTTAGAGAGAGCCTTGACTTGAGGTTATTGTTTGTGGGCATTGGAGCGTAATTCGAACATGGCCTATTGAACAATTCTCACACAGCCATGAATAAGTCAATGAGAGAGGTCCAAAAAATGACAAAAAGCGGAAAACATATCAAGAAAATTTCGCCATATTTCAACTTATTTGGAAGGCGTAAGTGTATTTCTCATATATATAATATATAGGGAATTGTAGCAGGGAAATTCACCAGAACGAGCAGATGTTCGAGAAACATGGTTCTCTTGGTCGCCATTTTGTTTTTCCTACGCCTGAGACAATACCACACGCAACCCGCGTGGATTTGTAAAAAACTACAGGACTTTCTTGATATGACCACCGCGAGAAATACAACGAACGTAGTTACCGCCAAGTGAGAAGGATAATCACAGGCAACAAGGAGGAGGCGAGCATCAGATGGCGCCATTCACTGATAAAATAGCTGGGAAGGGGGACAGGACGTACTCCACCCCCCCCCCCCCCCTTCCCTACAGGATTTGTTTACTATACACACAAAAAATGGAATGTTCATCTACACTTTCTCTGAGGCTGGATGAAATTTTTATCAAATGTTTATCAAAGTTCGGGCGCGCTTCACGCGCAAAGGAAAATGCGACCCCCTCTATCTGTAAATTGTCTTCTGCTAGGTCAAATAGGGGTCGGGGTATCCCGAAAACGTTTAACTGCTCTGAGGGGGGATCACATTAATCATTGTACTTATAGAGGGAGGATCACTGCGTTTTGACCTTGTATTAGGGAACTGTCATTATTTACCGAGGGAGGAGGGCCATGTTTTTGTCGAACAGTGCTCGAAAAATAAATTGACCCTCCCTTAAAAGTACCTTTAAAAAATGTGACTCTCCCCTAAATAGACCTGAAAAACATGTGACCCTCCCCTCTATCTTTTTTTTAGTAAGAAGTCATTTTACCGCCTGGATCGTGACTTCGATCTAAGAACCCAAGAACATAAACTTCATTACTATTATTATAACTTTGGAGAGCATTGAGTGCAAAAAGCGGGAATTATGTCACCATCATAACGCCGATTTACGCGCGCGGGCTCTTATATATTAGAGCTCGCCAACATGATAGTACGCCACAATGCTCGCCAAAGTTATAATAATGTAGTTTTGAACCGCTACTTAGGCAAAACTTAGTCTCCTTTCTGTTCGGCGAAATAAACATCAACGGATGAATTTTGAGCATTGCGCGCCTGAACACGTTTCAAGAGGCTGATACTGCACAGAGGACATGCGTGTTCTAACACAGACGTGAGCAAAGCATTGTAAATGCGCGATCTTTGGCTATATAGATAGACAGAACAGGCTTTCCAAGCTGTGCACGTCCTTCCAGAACTGATCACGTACAGTAGGCTACTGACATCATCTTTGCGCGCATCATTCTCAATGTCTTCGCCATCAGAATCTTCTCTTTCCTGGTTTCCTTTGGATCACTGTCACTATCCTCATAGCCTGCATCACTGTCTGCATCGTTCTCACTTTTATCACTCTATTATATGCTTGTAACGTCGAACTCACGATGACCTAATATGTCAGTTCTTTGGAAAAAAGTGACTGGCCGCCAGGCTTTTTTGTGGGGACAACC
This sequence comes from Scolanthus callimorphus, assembly GCA_033964015.1. Lineage (NCBI taxonomy): Eukaryota > Metazoa > Cnidaria > Anthozoa > Actiniaria > Edwardsiidae > Scolanthus > Scolanthus callimorphus. The sequence continues at coordinate 7,294,906 of CM066925.1, forward strand.
TTTTAAAATGGCAACCTTTGCGCGCGTTAAAACTGTATTAGAGGTATTCCTTATGCGCGAGAAGCGCGCCTAAATTTTTTAATGCACATGATATAGAAGTTGCTGTAATAACTCCTTAGAACCATTCTTGTGGTTCCCCCTTCCAGGGCATCGGGTTGCGAGAGATTCCCCCTTCCACTCACACAAAAATCCTCAGCCCTCCCTATCCCAGGCGATAAATAATGACTGAAAAAATACATTTCACTGTATCGCTTACGTACATCTCTCTTACTGACCCTTACTGATATAAATGGCCTACAAATTCAAACATCTAGTCAATCTAGGGCTATTTATCCGTAGTTGCGAGAATCCAAAGTCGAATTTTTTTTTGCTAGATCCGTGATCGGGTACGTTTTAAGAATCCGAAAATCCGCTCGATTTTTTCTTAAAATCCGTATAATCCGTGTGCTATTGAGGTTCAAATCCACCGATCAGCAAACCTATTCGCCCCCCCCCCCCCCCCCCCCCCCCCCTCACTGTCTTCATCACTTCCGAATTCTTCGAAGACTAGTGCATCTTCGCTCTTTTCATCCTCGTCTCCTAACCCTATCCTTCTTCTTCGGTGTCAGTCCTTGCTTAGGCCTGGTTTCCATATAGTCTTATCTGTCGTATCGGTCTCATCAGTCGACCGTGAAACAATGAAACTTATTCTTTTGTTTCACGGTTGACTGATACAGATAAGACTATATGGAAACTAGGCTTTAAGCATGCTTCTGTGGCACGGCAGGTTATTCTGTGCTAAGTACAATTGGAGCTCGAATTTTGAATATTTCGGAGCTCGAAAGCTCAGACTTTTAATTTACAGAAAACTCTACTCAAGTCGCGAAAAACTCAAAAATTTAAAAAAACAGAAATTAAACAAGGGGCTCACGGAGGCTCGGCACATGTTAGACCTCTACTCATAAGTTATAAGTGTACTAGGGGCAGAGAGTTGTGTATGAAGTGGTCGTCCATGAATTCCAGTTGCCAGATAACAACACTTTAATATCTGCCTGTTACCCCGGTAAAAACAGAGATAATCTGACACAAGGGAGAAGTACCTCCTGACTTGCTGTATGAACTGTAGAAACGTGTAGAAATGGCACCAGTACTGTAGTAAAAATAAACTTTACATCAAAAAGCTGTCTCAGTTTCTGCATCTATATGGTTATAATAAAATGCATAAGTGGACCGTGTTACGACGAATGCCAATCTCCCTAAACTTTTATTGCAGATCAAGGTTACCCCTAAAAGAGACCAAAACCCGTAATTATAACCACTAAAAGATACGACGATCATCCATGTACAGTTTATTTCAGCATCCCCGAGCCAACAATATGGTCCCCCCCCCCCTCTCCGGGATTATAACACCCGTCAGGGCCATAAGGGGTGGACCATTAGAAATTGGGGGAGGGGGGGTGGCAATTCCCCAAAAAAAATTCGAGCAAGGCCAATCCTTCCAAAAAAAAATCTTGCAGAGATCCAAGCTAGTAAAAACGGGATATAAATTCCGAAAAAAATTCTTGCACAACCTGATCCCCGAAAAAAAAATTCATGCGCAAAAAAATGCCACCCCCCCTCCCCCAATTTCTAATGGTCCACCCCTAAAGCACGACTGCTCGTTTTTAATACATTACCTATAACATTTATGAGGTCTTGTGACGCATACTGTTGAGACGGTGCTATTAATAAATATGCAAATTTACGAAAAGAAATGAGATACGGGTCAGACGACGGATCGAGACTATCGAGACAGACACAACCAGAACTCCTTCCGCGATAGATTCTAATATACTCGTCTTTCTCAATATTCAAAATGGATATCCTCAGAGAAGAGCTCCAGAACTCGCTTAAATGTCCGATGTGTTCCGAAATGCCACCAGAGCTGAAATTACTGGAGTGTTTTCATGCTTTGTGCGAGAACTGCTTGACACAAAACGCCAGACCCGACGAAAGCGAAACTCAGTTGTGCTGTCCATTGTGCAAGACCAGCACTCGTGCTTCCCACAACCGGCGATGTTACATCTCTACCCACAAGCGAAGTACACTTGAATATGAAACAAGTTTTAAATCTCACAGGAGAGACAGGTTCCGGTCGTCCAGCTTGTTCTTCTTGCAAGAAAGAAGGCAAAGAAACCCCTTCAAATCATTATTGTTGTGACTGCCCTCGCTATCTCTGTCAGGATTGCTTCAAAGGACATCAGATGTTTTGTGAAGGGCACAAAGTGCTCCATCTGCGAGAGCTTACCGACCAAGATATGGCGTTCGTATTTTTAAGACCGTCATTCTGCAGACACAACAGGCATACACATGAAATCTTAAAGTATTTTTGCAGCAATTGCCGAAATTGTTTGTGTGAAAAATGCCTAAAGGAACACCAAACAGGACATGATATTTTGGACTTGGAAAATACAGCCGCAGGTCAACAAGATATTTTGCGTGAAAAACTCGGACTTCTCGATACCAAAGCTGCAGCAGAGCACGAGAAATTGAACACCATAAGGGATAAGATATCTGAGATAAAAAGGAAAGCAGAGGAAATTAAATCTCAGGTAATTAAAGCCGCTAAGGAACTCGCTCATTTTATTGAAGAAAATAAAGGAAACTTGCTCAGACAGATTGACGAAGAGGTCAGAAATGCGCTCAGTCGAGACGAAGAAGAGCAACGCTTATTGGATCAAATTCAAGCAGCAAGAGATCACATAACAAAACTGACTAAATATGCTACTTCCTGTCACGTGGTGCAATCCAAGATTTCCGTTGAAGAGCGACTTGAAAGGATGCTAGAAATGCAGGTAGAGCTCAGTGATCTGGAACGTCATATGGAATTTATTCCTAACAATGATCTTTATAAAATACAAGAGTTCGGGCTCGGATATATTCGTGCAGTAAGTCCAGTAGATGCGACTAAATGTTCTGTTAAAATTGAATCCGACGTCGAAGCATTGCAAGCTTTGAATAAAATCTGTCTCAGTGTCCATTTTAGAGATTCCTCTGGAGAAAGTGCTGGGAAATTTCCAGGGACCAATAATGTTGAAGTCCGCATTGATCCGAGAACGGAAGTTAAAGATTTGAAAGTATCAGAAAACCAAGCAGGGAAGTGTGATGTCCAGTTTACCCCGAAAACAACAGGACATTTTATCATCCGTGTGACGGTGAATGGAAAGCACGTGTCGAACAGTGGGATGGGTTTCGATGTGAAACCACAGGAACTGAAGGTTATTGGGTTGTTTGCCATGACAGGAATGGCCAAACCGATGACGCAGCCATATGGCATTGCAGTAAATAAATCAAACACGAAGATCGCTATTACAGATTGTCAAGCCAACTGTGTACAGATCTTTAATAAAGAGGGTGCACTGATCAGGACAATTCGTGACACGGTTCAGCCACGACTGAGTGCTCCTGATGGGGTCTCCTTTCTGAATGAAGAAGATATTGTTGTTTCTGATGAAGGTAACCATAGAATTGTCATTTTTAAGACAAGTACTGGCGAAGTTCTGAAATGTTTTGGCAGAGAACGTGATGGCCCTGGAGAGTTCAGTTACCCATATGGGGTTCATGTTGATGAGAGTGGACGTATCATGGCATGTGACTGGAATAACAAACGTGTTCAGGTTTTCACAGGAAGGGGGAAACACTTGTTTGAGATGAACCAGCAATTACTGAAGCTTGGGAGTTTATGCTGGCCATTCAGTGTAACATCTCATGGGGATCTTGTACTGGTGTCTGACTATGACAACCATGTCGTGCATGTGCTACAACTACATGGGAACTCATCATCAGTGACAAGGCACAGTACAATAGGAGAACCAGGTAGCGCTGATGGTCAGCTGAGTTACCCTTGTAGTCTAGCGGTCGACAGAGATGGTAACCTCTTGGTTTGTGAAACAGGAAATCACCGCATTCAAAAGTTCACGCTGGATGGCACTGGTAAGCTGGTTGGTAAATCATCCGCTGGCGAACCCAGGCATTTAGCGATATTGGCAGATGGTCGTATCCTAGTTACGTGCTGGAATAGTAATCAAGTACTGATTGTTGGGTGAAAATACTCTAGTGTGTCTACGTTTACTGCACTTTATAGTCCTGAGTCACTGTGACTCCAGAGCTCATACCCAGAGGCTCTGATAACAGTGATTGTATACGTGATATTGGTGATAATGTAAATACGATAATCTCTGGGACAATTAGTGTTCAATTAGTAATCAAGTACTGATTGTTGTGAAAATACTCTAGTGTGTCTACGTTTACTGCACTTTACAGTCCTGTGTCACTGTGACTCCAGAGCTCGTACCCAGAGGCTCTGATAACAGTAACTGTATCGTGATATTGGTGATAATGTAAATACGATAATCTCTGGGACAATTAGTGTTCAATTAGTAATCAAGTACTGATTGTTAGGTGAAAATACTCTAGTATGTCTACGTTTACTGCACTTTATAGTCCTGTGTCACTGTGACTCCAGAGCTCGTACCCAGAGGCTTTGATAACAGTAACTGTATACGTGATATTGTGCGATAATGTAAATAAGATAATCTCTTGGACGATTAGTGAGCTATTAGGCCTGGTGCACACTTGTGACATAACGACAAAAGAAAATATCAAGCGATCAAAATTTAGCGGTTTGAAAAGGTGAAGTCCACAAAAAATAACATAACATTGCTTTAGTGAAGTAATCTAATGATTTTTTTCAATTATTTTCCCATGCTTTTTTCGTTGCAACATAACGTCCATATGTCGTTATGTCGCTAGTGTGCACCGGGCTTTAGTGTTGAACTCATGTTGACTGTTACGTCATAAGTGATTGACTGTTGTATATTAGAATAAGGGGTATTATGTTAGGGACCGGTCATTATTTATCGTCTGGTGGTCGTGGTGGGGGGGGGGGGGGGGGGGCAGAGGATTTTAGGGGGGATCACTTCATTGTGGGACGAGCGAAAGGGGGGGATCTCTCAAAGCCTGAAGCCCTGAAAGGGGGACCTTCTCTAAACTTCTCTAATATTTGCATTTTTGTAGTTTCACTTTACTCAATACATAATAACAATTTCGCGTATAAATAATATCATGTAATATAATCTTTGGCAACTCGCGCAAGTAAGACACTACCTTCGCACCGTTCACAAGAACAAGTGTATCTTGGTGAGTAACAAACTGTACCAAAAATGCCCTTCAGTGATAGGCCTGGCGGGCAGTCACTATGTTCGAAAGAAGAGTAAGCGTCAGTTCGACGTTACAGGCAGAGAAATTCGTCATTTGGGCCGCGCTTCACGCAAATGAATAACAACAAACAACAAACCCCGGCGATTTTTGATCCTTATAGGCCCGGCGTGGCAAAAGATGGCTTCTCGCTTGGCATCTTCAAACGAGGAAAAAAGTGCTCAATTACAAAGAAAACAAAGTTTCGAAAAACGTGAAGAAGACAGCAAGAGAGATTCTCTTGAATTTCCACCCTAAAAATGCCTGTCAGAAAATATTTCCTCCCTTAAAATACTCCTCGGTCTTAAAATACGTTCTTCACCGCACCATTTTAAGTAAAAAAAAAAACTGCATATCGTATATGCATATCGACCGTCATGCAGCGCGACCGTGGTAAACAAACCGAAATATGCAAGGCGTTCCTCGCTTTGCCCTGTTAGTGTTGCGCGCAAACTTAAATAAGTTTGCGCGCAGAGACCCCGCTCTGGCTCCTTGACCATTCTTTGTACATAGCCGACTTGGTTTGTCTCCCGGCCAGTTGGGATTCAAATGTGCTGCATATGTGTGATACTCGAAGATACTAGCTGTAATTGCTGTATATCAGCTGTTACAAGCTACTCTAAAATTCGAGTTAAAACAAAGTAATTATTAATTATTATTAACGTTCATGAATGGTAGTATGTCGTGCCAGAAAATGACGAACTTCAAACGATCACAAAGTAAAATGCTCCCGAAGTATTTTCGTATCATTCGAAAATCAATAATAATACCACTGCCATTTTAATAAAAACAACCCTTAAAAATACCGGGTTTTCGTTTAAAGAACCCCTAAAAATAGGACGGTCATACCTATCATCCGAATTAGAGGGAGTAACCCCGCCCCCCTTCCATACGCATACGCCCATGCCAGAGATTTCGGCCCTGACAGTCGCTATCCTGGTGTTGAATTGCTCAGTAGCTAGATACTGAGCCACCAGACCATATAAGGACGCCCCTTGTACCGTTAGTGAACAATCAACTAATTAAAATAATGCATCACCAACATATTTATAGGCCTGAAGAGTGTGTTAGAGATAGATCCATGTGGGACACGTTGTTGGTTGTCTTTTTAACTAGTAGTAGCTTATTTAACGATAATGCAGAAATATTTTTCACAGTTGCCGTTTAGCATGTTATTACTCATATTCCAATAGTAGGCATTACATTGACACGGGAATGAGTTTCTTTTTGAGTTGTCTGTTACCGCATGCGCACATACGTCATCTTGTACCTCCACCACAGCGTGAGAAAGTCAGCATGACCGAGAGGCTCTGGGAACGAAATTGGACCCTTCGGTTTTCTGGCCCAAAGCAGCATTTACTTTTTCCTTTAATGTCGTTCTCCATTTGTCCGAAACACTCCTCTATCCACGGACGACGCCTTGTTGAGGCCACATTTGAAATAACCTGCCACATTTGTAATAACTGCCACATTTGTAATAACATTGTGCCACATTTGTAATAACTGCCACATTTGTAATAACATTGTGCCACATTTGTAATAACTGACACATTTGTAATAACATTGTGCCACATTTGTAATAACTGCCACACTTGTAACCCAATTCTGTCACATTTGTAATAGATTCATAACTAGGTGGAAAGTCATCGTCATCGATGACAAAAAGTTGAAAAAATCATATCTCGTGAAGGGAAGATTCCAAGACAACCAACTTGGACAACATGGTAAAGGTGAGTAGAGAAGCGCAGCAAAATGGTCATGTGATGTGACGTCATCCATGACGTCATCAAATTGGAAAAGTTAATATCTCAAGAAGGCAACACCGCTAGGTGGCCAAACTTGGGTAAAGTTATCTTGGAGGCAAGTGATTGCACCCCAAGATCACGTGACATGATGTCACAACTATGAAGTCATCAAACAAAGAAAACTCAATATCTGGAGAAGCAACATTGCTAGTAACCAAACTTGGATTAAGTTTTTTTGGAGGCATGTGGGTGCACTACCAAGGTCACGTCATCGATGACGTCATCAAATGTAGAAAAGTCGACTTACCCTCGATAACATGTATTAACTCCAACTCCGCTTTTAGGTAGTGCCTAAATCTATATATAATCTTTGTAATATAATAATGTGTATATTAATATAATAATATAATAATTGTGTCAACGAAAAGCACTACACATTACTCTACACTTATAATTCATTGTTGTCTGGCAATATTTTTGCTTTCCAAGCACCGGAGGTATTTGACTTCTTGTTGATTAATAACCCTTTTTTCACTTGAAGTGAAAACAAGTTGAAATTGATTGAAAACAAGTTTAGCACTCGAACGTTCGATTGTAAACTTCTCTGGAAAGTTTGGTTATGGTTGATTACCGAACTCAATCGATCGAATGGGGTTTGATTGAGTTTGATTACCGAACGTTCGGTTGATACGTAAGGTTTGTGAAATAATTGTGTCATTGTACGTTTGTTTGTTTGAGTTTCTCATCTTTCCCTTTTCAATTTTGGATTTGTAATTAAAACATTTTATCAGCTCAAGACAATCAATTAGATTTATCTTTGCTCATGCCTGCACTGTAATCTGTCAATTTAGCTCCCATTTTAAGTCTTCGCGACATCACTGACGTCATCGATGACGTCACATCACGTGTCCATCTTGTCAGTACTTTTCTAGTCACCTACACAATTTCGAGATCTATTCTCATTCTCCTATTATGAAGTCATTGATGACATCATACCACGTGACCAGGCAGTTACACCCGACTGCCACTAACGCAACTCCCCCGTCACCTACATTGGTTGTCTGACTTCATCCCTTCCTGAGATATTTATAAACGGAGGAGGTCTTGGTTTACCTGTGGTGGATGCCCAGGCAGCCACGGAGGCGTCCGCAATACCCATATGGGAATACCGCTGAACCATGAGAAATGAAATCGATCGTATACCTGAGTTCAAGTTTGAATTATTGCATTTGTCCTGGGATAGCTATGGTGCTCCGCTCTGCGGCCTTCGGCCGCTGAGGAGCTCCGCTATTACAAATGTGGCACAGTGGTATTACAAATGTGGCAGTTATTACAAATGTGGCACAATGTTATTACAAATGTGGCAGTTATTACAAATGTGGCACAATGTTATTACAAATGTGGCAGTTATTACAAATGTGGCAGGTTATTACAAATGTGGCCTCAACACGCCTTACGTAGATCGATAGAGAGGTGGGCAAGTAGAGGTCTAAATAGTGAAACTAAACAAAGGCAACAGTCTCTATGCAAAGCCTCCGTAGTCTAATGGATATGACGTCGGCCTCCTAAGCCGAAGGTTGCGGGTTCGAATCCCGTCGGAGGTGCGATTTCACGATTTTGTTTTTTTATTCGAACGGTTTCAAACGGGAATTCAAAATCATGGTCGTTATCGAAGCTGATAATAATAATTATAATAATACGTTTTTTATATAGCGCTATGCCTATAGCTCATAGCGCTTTACAGTTAAGGAACTGTAGGACTGAATTGCAAGCTGACAGCGGTCGTTCAAATAGAGCTTTTTACAGTTTTAAATATTATTTTTGTGTCATCTTTTGATTCGTAACCTCTCGTCCCCAGGGATCTTGTTGATAATTTTCAAAATTTTAAAGGCTTATCATTGTTTAGAGGGTAATTTTGTCCTCAAAATATTTTGCGACGCGGATACCCCGTGAAAAAGGCTAAGCCAAGTTTGCCAGAGCTGCCATCTTGAAACTTACCCACAAGACATTGGGACAAGGTTATTGGCTCGTCGGGTTCCGCTGCACAGACAACCGAAGGCTCTGTAGTCCAGTCATTCTATGGTTTGACCCGTCACTAATTGCAACAGAAGGTTTTTCTTCACAATATTGGTCAGTTGAACGTACTAAACAACATACTAAAAGTCCTAAAAAATCCTAGCACGGGAAAGCCTCTAAAATGAGCATCATTGATACGCGCGCTCTCCTGCAACATGAAAACGAGGCTAAAACCGGAAGTAGCGCTATTTTGCCCGTTTTAATAGTATTTTCTTCCCGATTTTCGAGGATTTGTCGTAATTCTATGAATGACAAGCTGTTTAATCAATTAATATGGTATTTGCATATCATTTACGCTTAAAGAGAGTGTTTTGGGTTTTCGGTCTTCTCCACTCCCTCATATGTTAATTGTTTACGAAGGCGACAAAAATATGAAACAGCTCTAAGGTTATCGTTTTTGTTTCAATAGTCAATAATAAATGTATTTAAAGGTAAAAGGTTCAAAAGGGAAAGAATGTCCCGAGATCATCATTAATCGGGGAGTTGCAGAGTCCCTTTGCAGTGGCAACATGAGGCGGGTGTGATCATTCTGTTATACTTGCGGCAAGGAGTAATGATCGTAGTGTGCTACATCCTGTTGGTGCTACATCCTGTGGTACAGTTGCATGCGTAGAAGGTTGTCCGGCGCTCAACCAACAGCTCTTCCCCCTGCAGCTGCGATCTCCTCTCGAGTGCTATAAGTCTGCTGGAACACGTTGACGTGCTCTCGGAAACAATCGAATGAGATGAAATTCTGGAGTGACGCGCCACTGTAGTGTAGTTTCGCGAAGTCGTTTCCCATCCCAGGGACGTGTGTAAGGAATATTCCGACACATCTCCACTCCTAGCTGAGCTCGAATTTTCAGGACGTTCCAAACGCGTCACAAAGTGTTGCCTTTTGCTAGGGGATGAAATACAAATTCACTACCGCGCCTGGTATGGTGTGGGGGTGCGACCGCCTGGTATGGTGTGGAATAAACGAACAAGTTGAAGTGATCCCCCTCTGAAAGTACTATGAATAACGCTCCTTAGAGCTGTTAAAGAGTTTTCGTCATCCCACACAACTCGCTATTTGAACTAGTGCTAGGCAGTTCAAATAGGAAGCATAAAGGCCGTGGCATGCCTCTTTCGGTGCGCGTGATTTTGATAAAGGCATTTCATCAAACCCTGAAAAAATGTAGGAGAAAATGCCATTTTGTATATAGTTGACAAACCAGGTAGATTTTTTTCTTCCTCATGCGCCGCAAATTACTCATAACCTTTTCTAAGAGTAGGATAGGTGAATCCTACGATGTGCGTGAGCGCGGAACAAATGACGCAAAGCGCGGAACAAATGACGCAAAGCGCGATGCAATTTTTATCGTATCCAGTTCTGAAAAATGCAAATGAATAAAAGTTGCTGCAATTGGTTGCAGCTACCCCTCTTTCGAGAGATCCCCCTTTCGCTCGCCCAAACATAGAAAAATCATATTACTCCTCCTGGCGATAAATGATCACCAGCCCTTGACGTGCGGCGCCTTCTGTTGTAACAAGAAGGAGTTTGGTTTTAGCGGAGGTTATTTACACGATCAAAATTCTGTTATTTGTGCCCGGGATTGCCACAATATCATCACCGCGCTCTTCGCTAGCATTATTTGTTCATGTGTACTCCTTTTTTTCCCGTATGACCATTACATCCGTCCTATTGGCTGCGCATTGCTCACTGCATATCACGGCAAACTTCAGCCATTTGGGGTTCGGATTTATTTGCTAGCAGTGTACCGACGGCAAAGAAAAAATGTCATTTGAATTCCAAGTTGAGAAAAAAAGAAAGTGTCAAAATGGGGTACACACTAGCCCTTCTGGCTGATTTCAAATGTCGCACCCCGTATAAGCGTGACACCGAAACAATGTGCTCTCTACGCGAACGAGCAGGGATAGGTGCAGCCCGTGTAACAGCGCTATCGTAGTGCGTATGCAAACCGCAAACAGAAATTAGTATGTTAGTCTCTCGACAGAGCAGTTCAGGGCCGCACTTGGCAAGACTTGGGCAGACTTCTGACTTTGCAATATAAAGCTTTGCCAGCTGATTGACTAAAACACAACAGCGCCGACGAGCAGCCTTAGCGCTGTCTTTTTTGCCAGACTTTTGAAGGAACAATAGAATTCGCTGTCAATGAAATATAAACTCTAAACAGAGGCAGAAATAGGAAAGCAATGGCAAACCTATTTCACGCTAGTGCTACCCAGGCCGGGGAGGGGGGGGGATGATTGATAAGGAAAAGCGGACCAACGTGGTTTGAATGCATTTTTATTGAGAAACCGCTGTCAAAAGTCGCTAGGAAAAGCAAGTATAATAACTGCCTGTATGCCAAAGTTATCGCAGTCTTCCGTTTTGCCCATTTAATCACTAATTCATCATTTTTTAGTATTCATTCTCTTTTGTCCCGCCTGAATTCGAAAAACGAAGCATTTTTATGTGGAACTTTTTGTCATTTGGATGTGTGTGTGTCTGCGACCACAGTCTTAGAGCAAAACACTTTGCCTAATTTTCGGCAAATCTTTGCTGGAAAATTATTATGTGGCAAAATGAAAACTTTGCTCCTCTGAAATAATATGATACAAAATTATTGGCTAGAACCACTTCAACTGACTAGTTCGTGTAATCAGTGAATGTAGCGTTCAGTTGACAAGCAAATAAACTTTTGAAAAACTCATGCTCATTGTTTTTCTAAAATTGCTCTTTTAAAATCGAAGAATTAGATATTTCTACATAGAATACATTGCAATGAAATGGCTAAATATAAATTTGGAACACTCGCAGTCGCCTTTATTAACGTGTGCATAATTAGCAGGGAAAACCCTCACTGCTAATCCCGCGTACTCTCGACAAAACTGCTCGAGAGTTGAGTTGACGGCTGATTCTTTGGTATGTTTACCTGTAGAAAGATGATTTCTAATCTTCCTATAGTAACTGTGGCAATTCTTCCCGAGCGGTTCTCTATTCAGATGCTTGTGTGGCGGCAAAGAAACGCAACACTTTTAGTAGTGACGGGCTTTACTCAATTAGGTAGCTAGCTAGACCTTCGCATTCGTAGCAGATTCAATCAACTTTATTTTATATTCATAATAATGTAAACTCAGTTTGTTTGAGGCAGATTGTGGTGTCAAAGCATGCGAGCAAGAAAATTGCGAGTTCAACATTCTATTAATGCTCAACTTGCTCAAGAAATTTTCAGCAAGAAATACTCAGCCGTTTGAGAGAAAAATAAAAAAAATGAAATAAAACTTAGTCTACATGACTAATATTAATATTAGGATTGAAATTTTGGATATCATTTGGACATTTCCTTGCACAAAAGAAAGAAATCTTGGATAATATTTAGGAAGTATTATGCACAGCCTCGTTCTCATGCAGAAAAAAATCCTTTCCAAGGCGACCTAAAAAACGCTATTTTTCACCGTGTTCCCGTGATAGGATTTCTTAGGACTTTTAGTATGTTATAAAGGGGGACTTTCTGCACCTGAAACCGTCGAGAAACCTTCTGTTGCAATTAGTGACGGGTTGACCCCTTTTTTTTCCATAGAATGACTGGACTACTGGGGAAGAGAAGGATCTAGGAACAAAAGCTCGAGCTTTTGCTAGGAAACAATACCAACGTGCTTTGCATATTACCATTAGACACGAGAATAAATGTGCGTTTTCTTAGCTTTGGAGTCTTAACCAGGTCCAGTACTGTGTACTTCGTGTTGTGGTGCTCCCTCTCTATTTGGTCCCTCCGGATATCCTCGATCACCTTTGTAGCACCTCCGCGTCCAGGGCACCTCCATCTTTAGCACATTCTCAAACCCAGAGCTCCCCGGCTCGTAACCTCGCGGGGAAGGCTCTGGTGACAGCCACTGACGTATGCACGAGATTTAATACAGAGCCCCTGAGATAGCCCAGGTTCGAATTACGCTCCATTGCTCACGAGACAAAAGTTTCAAATCGAGGCTCTCTCCAAGTTCCAATACATTTACAGTATTTTTTAGAGAGAGCCTTGACTTGAGGTTATTGTTTGTGGGCATTGGAGCGTAATTCGAACATGGTCTATTGAATAATTCTCACACAGCCATGAATTAGCCAAATGAGAGAGGTCCAAAAAATGACAACAAGCGGAAAACATATCAAGAAATGTTCGCCATATATTTCAACTTATTTGCAAGGCCTGTAAGTGTTTCTGATATATATAATGTATAGGGAATTGTAGCAGGGAAATTCACCAGAACTTGCAGATGTTCGAGAAACATCGTTCTCTTTAGGAATCGAGACAATATCACAGGCAACCCGCGGGGATTTGTAAAAAACTAACTGGACTTTCTTGATATGACCACACCGCGAGAAATACCACGAACGTACTTACCGCCAAGTGAGAAGAATAATCACAGAACAAGGAGGAGGTGAGCATCAGATGGCGCCATTCACTGATAAAATAGCTGGGAAGAGCGGACAGGACGTCCCCCCCCGGAAAGAAAATGTGATAATGTGATTGATCTCCCCTCCTATTGTACGCGGTAGGTCGGTCCCAGTGTACATCGACAACCTCGTCCCCAGGGTCTTCTCGGTCGTTTTCAAAATGGCGGTTAGCTCGGGAGAAGACTCTGGGGGAGGCCGAGTCACATGACCGTTTCGAAAAAGGAGCACCTCGCTCCCATGTTTTCAGTGGTCATGTGACTCAGTCTCCCCGAGGGTCTTGTGCTCGACCAGCCGCCATCTTGAAAATTACCCACAAGACCCTGGGGACTCCTATACCCGAGCTCCCCGCATATAATTTTTTGGTCGCACCTACCTTCGCACCGTTCACAAGAACAAGTGTATCTTGGTGAGTAACAAACTGTACCAAAAATGCCCTGCATATGAAACAATCTCCAACCAAAATTGTCGTTTTTCAACACCTCACGGCCAAACCATATATGGAATCATTTACCTTATAAGGAAGTGACAGGAGATCCTCTTTTGATGAGACTTTCGGCAAATGTAGCAAGAAAACTGTGAAATTTTGAATGAACACTTGCAGGAATCACAGAGACTCGAGTTCTCGATCTGTCCACCATTGATTATGGCTTGGCAACCACGCGAAAATACCCACACTCGCCCGCGCGCGACTCGACCCAGTCCTCCCAAGTGCATTCAGCAAAAACGACAATGATTCGTTGATATGCAGTGATAGGCCTGGAGGACTGTTCGAAAGAAGAGTAAGCGTGAGTTCAGCGTTACAGGCATAGAAATTCGTCATTTGGGCCGCGCTTCACGCAAATGAATAATAATAATTTCGTCATTTCGGTGCGCAACTGCGCGCACGAATAATACAATCTACAGGATTTGTTTACTATACACACAAAAAATGGAATGTTCATCTACACTTTCTCTGAGGCTGGATGAAATGCGTTTATCAAAATTCGGGCGCGCTTCACGCGCAAAGGAAAATGCGATCCCCTCTTTCTGTAAATTGTCTTCTACTAGGTCAAATAGGGGTCGCGAAAACGTTTAACTGCTCTGAGGGGGGATCACATTAATCATTGTACTTATAGAGGGAGGATCACTGCGTTTTTGACCTTGTATTAGGGAACTGTCCTTATTTACCGAGGGGGGAGGGCCATATTTTTGTCCAAAAGTGCTCCAAAAAAAATTGACCCTCCCTTAAAAGTACCTTTAAAAAATGTGGCCCTCCCCTACATAGACCTGAAAACATGTGACCCTCCCCTCGTTCTTTTTTTTAGTAAGAAGTCATTTTACCGCCTGGTTCGTGACTTCGATCTAATGTTAGCCCGCGACTCGATCATATTTATCCCCAAGAACATAAACTTCATTACTATTATTATAACTTTGGAGAGCATTGAGTGCAAAAAGCGGGAATTATGTCACCATCCTAACGCCGATTGACGCGCGCGGGCTCTTATATTAGAGCCCGCCAACATGATAGTACGCTACAATGCTCGCCAAAGTTATAATAATGTATTTTTAAAACCGCTACTTAGGCAAGATTTAGTCTCCTTTCTGTTCGGCGAAATAAACATCTACAAACGGATGAATTCTGAGCATTGCGCGTTCCCTGGACACGTTTCAAGAGGCTGTTACTGCACAGAGGACATGCGTGTTCCAACACAGACGTGACCAAGGCATTGTAAATTGCAAAGTGCGATCTTTGGCTATATTGGTAGAGAGAACAGGCTTTCCAAGCTGTGCACGTCCTTCCAGAACTGATCACGTACAGTAGGCTACTGATATCATCTTCGCGCGCATCATTCTCAATGTCTTCGCCATCAGAATCTTCTCTTTCCTAGTTTCCTTTGTATCACTGTCACTCTACTCATAGTCTCATCACTGTCTGCATCGTTCTCACTGTCCTCACTCTATTATATGCTTGTACGTCGAACTCACGCTGACCTGATGTGTCAGTTCTTTGGAAAATAGTGACTGGCCGCCAGGCTTTTATGTTGGAGCAACCTTTTAAAATGGCAACCTTTGCGCGCGTTAAAACTGTATTAGAGGTATTCCTTATGCGCGAGAAGCGCGGCTAAATTTTTAATGCACATGATATAGAAGTTGCTGTAATAACTCCTTAGAACCATTCTTGTGGTCCCCTCTTCCAGGCATAAGGTTGCGCGAGAGATTCCCCCTTTCACTCACACACAAAAAAATCCTCAGCCCTCCCTATCCAGGCGATAAATAATGACTGAAAAAATGCATTCACTGTATCGCTTACGTTCATCTCTCTTACTGACCCTTACTGATACGCGAAAACATAAATGGCCCACAAATTCAAAATCTAGTCAATCTAGGGCTATTTGTCTATAGGCCCTACAGTCAACAATCGGCACAATTTATCTGTAGTTGTGAGAATCCAAAGTCGAATTTTTTTTGCTAGTTCCGTGAGCCGGTACGTTTTAAGAATCCGAAAATCCGCTCGATTTTTTTTAAACCGTATATATCCGTGTGCTATTGAGGCTCAAAATCCACCGATCAGCAAACCTATTCACCCCCCCCCCCCCCAACCCCCACCCCTCAGTCAGTACCTCCTGACTTGCTGTATGAACTGTAGAAATGGCACCAGTACTGTAGTAAAATAAACTTTACATCAAAAGCTGTCTCAGTTTCTGCATCTATATGGTTATAATAAAATGCATAAGTGGACCGTGTTACGACGAATGCCCCCCCCCCCCCCCCCGGCGATGAATAATGACCGGTCCCTAATCTCACTTTCTTACCCGTTTTTAGCAGCACCATCAAAAGACAAAATAATTTGGACGCACATTTGGCCTTAAAAGATACCAATCTCCCTAAACTTTTGTTGCAGATCAAGGTTACCCCTAAAAGAGACCAAAACCCGTAATTATAACCACTAAAAGATACGACGATCATTCATGTACGTGCCCCCCCCCCCCCCCCCCCCCCCCCCCTCCCCGGGATTATAACACCCGTCAGGGCCATAAAGCACGACTGCTCGTTTTTAATACATTACCTATTAAACATTTATGAGGTGTTGTGACGCATACTGTTGAGACGGTGCTATTAATAAATATGCAAATTTACGAAAAGAAATGAGATACGGGTCAGACGACAGATCGAGACTATCGAGACAGACACACCAGAACTCCTTCCGCGATAGATTCTAATATACTCGTCTTTCTCAATATTCAAAATGGATATCCTCAGAGAAGAGCTCCAGAACTCGATTAAATGTCCCATGTGTTCCGAAATCCCACCAGAGCTGAATTACTGGAGTGTTTTCATGCTTTGTGCGAGAACTGCTTGACACAAAACGCCAGACCCGACGAAAGCGAAAATCAGTTGTGCTGTCCATTGTGCAAGACGAGCACTGCGCTTCCCACAACCGGCGATGTTACGTCTCTACCCACAAGCGAAGTACACTTGAATATGAAACAGGTTTTAAATCTCACAGGAGAGACAGGTTCTGGTCGTCCAGCTTGTTCTTCTTGCAAGAAAGAAGGGAAAGAAACCCCTTCAAATCATTACTGTCGTGACTGCCCTCGCTATCTCTGTCAGGTTTGCTTCAAAGGACATCAGATGTTTTGCGAAGGGAATTACTTCCTCCCATTAACCACAAGATGCTGATGTTTGGGGTAAATAAGTTTATTGACAAGCAGAAAACATATAAACACATTACAGAGCTGTCAATAAACTGAATAAAAGCCCACCAGGGCACGGGTGGGTGGGTAAATGACCGAGTTGGCGAAACTCAGCCGATCTCTGTTGTTTCGAGATCCCAACTGAAATCCAATATGCCTGTCACTAACCTGACTAAGCTGGACGTGCCTAATATGGTAGGGATAATTACTTATCATCACCTTACAGTAATGATTAACAAATTACTTCCTCCCATTAACCACAAGATGCTGATGTTTGGGGTAAATAAGTTTATTGACAAGCAGAAAACATATAAACACATTACAGAGCTGTCAAATAAACTGAATAAAAGCCCAAAAATACCCAAACAGAAGTAGTGAGTGGTGAATGGGAGGAGTATGTAGGTGTAAAAGAAAACGTGCGATAAAATCAAGAAAATTGACCATTGGCGTGCATTAGAAAAGGAAATATGGAAAGAGGATATGAATATAACTGGTGTGCTAAGGCAATTGGCTTAGTTTATTAACTGTGAGTAGTGTTCTATGATGTGTGACCCTGAGAGCAGTGATTTCCTCCTCTCTTTTAGGCCGACTGCTCGCAGGGTAATAAAATTAACTGCAAGCACTGTAATCTGTAATAGACATTGTTGATACTCACAGCACCACAAACAGTTCTGTGTAGAAAAACTGAATAAAACGAGTGTATGAGTGACAGTGCTGTGGTTACTCTGTACAGCCACCAGTTGTATGCCCAGTGTGAGACGATGCTGTGCTTTCTATGATGGAACTGTGAATGGCAAACGTGGACTGATAAATTGTGAACGACTTGCGCGGCCATACAGTGCTTACTATAGGCTGTGAACGGCCAGGCAATGATAACCGGGAATGAATGAAGGATGGTTTTAAACAACACCAATTGCAGCAAGTGCTGAATTACAGCGACAGTCAGCAATGTGATAATGAGCTATGTGATAATGCGGTAAGAACTAGGAGCAATGGATGACCATGCAACAAGTTACTTCGCTATTGGGTGGCGATGCAGTAATTCATATAGGCTGGGAATGACCATGCAATGATTACAGTGAGCTATGTGATATTGTGGTAAACACTAGGAGCGAAGGATGACCATGGAACTATTTCTTAACTATGAATGACGATGCAGTGACACGGGTTGTAAATGATTAATCTGTGGTTACTATAAGGTGTGAATGTCCTGCAGATGACCATACTGTTAATGACAATGCTGTGGTTACTCTGAACTACGAGTGGAGAGAATGTGTTGACAGTTCTATGCTTTGCTATAAGCTCATGCAGTGCATACTTGTGAGTTGTGAATAACAATGCGGAGAATTTTATAGCGGTGATGACTATGATGGATGTGTGACAATGCAGCGATAACTGTATGTGATAGATGACAATGCCGTGATCGATAGCTATAAACTGTAGATGACTATGCTGAAATAACTATGAACGACAATGCAGTGATGGCTATATGCGATAGATGACATACAGTGATAACTATGAACTGTGGATGACAATGCAGTGATAAATATATGCGGTAGATGACAATGCAGTGATAGCTATGAACGGTAGATGACTATGCAGTGATAGCTATGAACTATGAATGACAATGCAGCGATCGGACTATGAGCTGTGCATGATAATACCGCGCATTGGTTTCTACCATATGAGCTATTGATATTATTGAAGTGCGTACAGTGAGTTATTATATTGTAAATCTAGTGAAATGAACTGTGAATGCAGTGACCTGGTTTGATAGCTGTGAATCGCTGATCTGTGCAAGATATTCTTCCGTGATTGCGTGAGCTATGAGCTGTTTACAATCTGGGCCTAGCAATATGAGCTGCTGATGATCACTGACTCTGTTAGAAATGTCAAATGTTGCTAGTGTGATCATGCTGTGATGCTGCACGTGACAAAATTATGTGACTGCTAGCTAGAACAGCGAAATGACTATCGAGGAGACTAATGTTTACAGACGTCAATTGACAATGTTGTGCTAACAATAAAAGGCAAATAACGATGCGTTAAGCAGAGAACGGCGATCGGGTATACGAGCTAAAAAAAAACCGATGCTATGTGTATAATTGAAAAGACTGTGGCTATTATGCGCTGCCTGTGTCGATGCCACGGATACAATTGTTAAGATAAATCTGGACAGTCATAGTAATGACAGTGTAAGGTGGCAGCGATAAGAGCTCGTGACAAGAAGTTCTGTACATTCTATGTTCTAATTAATTACAAATTATGAGTAGACCGAAAAAGCCTAGTTGTGAAAAACATCCAAAACAATAGAACGGTATGTAAATACTTGCACAAGACAAACAGTGGAATGTGTGCATGCGACTTGCCGTGCACCTATGGGGAAATTCGCATTATGAAAAGCGTAGGCACTGAAAATAGACAACAAGATTTAAGTGAAAATTTAACACTAAACCTGACGAAAAAATGTCAGAAACTGGCAATGTAGCGCGCGACAAAAATTTGATAAGACGAGTTGTAGGTACATAAGCTGAAATAAGAGTACCCGCGGTACTTGCGTCAGTTTGCGGCTATTGCGTGCCACGCAAGTTATGAAACTAATGAAAGACTAAACGGTGTTACCTATCAATGGCATGTTGACCTGGTATCGTATATCGTCGACTATTAAATATCCAGCGGCGAAAGCATGCTTGAATAGATTGATGGGAATCGTGTGAAACATGTAGAACAGATACGTGTCCGCCGTGTAAAGCGCTTGAAAATACTTTGTGTAGATGGAAGAACCCATGTGATATACAGTCTGATGAAGGATTAAATAAGAATCCGCAGTGACGAGATATGAAGAGTCCCCAGGTAGTATGAAAGGGGCGTAACCTTGAATATTCCAAAGTGAACGCGCCGTGACTTGCGAATCTGAAGAATCCGACAATGGCTTGTACTCGAAAAGATTCGAGGTAACGAACTGCTAGTAGAATAATAAATCTTGGTTTTGTCCAGATCGATAAGTTGCTTGAGGGCTGTTGTTTGTTGACTGTTTGGACCTGTTTGTGTCCCTTCAGTCAAGTGGTAAAACCTCGCGGAGAGTGGCGGAATGAGTCGCCGATGTGCGATGATTTTGTCCGAGTGTGCTGTTGATTCGGGTGGGTTCGCGGAGAGTGGCTACGTTGCCGAGATTGCGATCCATCCCTGATTGCTTCGATTGGACAGGAGACCACGCGGAGGTTGGCTTCGTCGCCGAGATTGCGTGTCTATGATTTCGATGTCCTTATTTCTTTGAAGTTGTATTCTCGCAGGAAAAATACGCCTGCAGCGTTTTGACCCATACTCTTCAGCGGCGCTTGAAGCGAAGCAGTTAGAAGAGACGGGATTCTGCGGGATTTTTATGGTCTTTTAAATGACCGAGTTGGCGAAACTCAGCCGATCTCTGTTCAGATGTTTTGCGAAGGGCACAAAGTGCTCCATCTGCGAGAGCTTACCGACCAAGATATGGCGTTCGTATTTTTAAGACCGTCATTCTGCAGCCACAACAGGCATACACATGAAATCGTAAAGTATTTTTGCAGCAATTGCCGAAATTGTTTGTGTGAAAATGCCTAAAGGAACACCAAACAGGACATGATATTTGGACTTGGAAAATACAGCCGCAGGTCAACAAGATATTTTGCGTGAAAAACTCGGACTTCTCGATACCAAAGCTGCAGCAGAGCACGAGAAATTGAACACCATAAGGGATAAGATATCTGAGATAAAAAGGAAAGCAGAGGAAATTAAATCTCAGGTAATTAAAGCCGCTAAGGAACTCGCTTATTTTATTGAAGAAAATAAAGGAAACTTGCTCAGACAGATTGACGAAGAGGTCAGAAATGCGCTCAGCCGAGACGAAGAAGAGCAACGCTTATTGGATCAAATTCAAGCAGCAAGAGATCACATAACAAAACTGACTAAATATGCTACTTCCTGTCACGTGGTGCAATCCAGATTTCCGTTGAAGAACGACTTGAAAGGATGCTAGAAATGCAGGTAGAGCTCAGTGATCTGGAACGTCATATGGAATTTATTCCTAACAATGATCTCTATAAAATACAAGAGTTCGGGCTTGGATATATTCGCGCAGTAAAACCAGTAGTAAATGCGACTAAATGTTTTGTTAAAATTGAATCCGACGTCGAAGCATTGCAAGCTTGAATAAAATCTGTCTCAGTGTCCATTTTAGAGATTCCTCTGCAGAAAGTGTTGGGAAATTTCCAGGGACCAATAATGTTGAAGTCCGCATTGATCCGAGAACGGAAATTAAAGATTTGAAAGTATCAGAAAACCAAGAAGATAAGTGTAATGTCCAGTTTACCCCCAAGACTCCTGGACATTTTACCATCAGTGTGATGGTGAATGGTCATTACGTGTCGAACAGTGGGATGGGTTTTGATGTAAAACCACAGGAACTGAAGGTTATTGGGTTGTTTGCCATGACAGGAATGGCAAAACCGATGACACAGCCATTTGGCATTGCAGTAAATAAATCAAACACGAAGATTGTTATGACAGATCGGCAAGCCAACTGTGTACATGTCTTTGCTGTAGAGGGTGTACTGCTCAAGACAATTCATGACACGCTTCAGCTAAAAATGAGATGCCCTCATGGGGTCTCGTTTCTGAATGAAGATGATATTGTTGTTTCTGATGCAAATAACCATAGAATTGTCATTTTTAAGACAAGTACTGGCAAAGTTCTGAAAAGTTTTCGTGGAGAAGGTGATGGTCCTGGAGAGTTCAGTTACCCAACTGGGGTTCATGTTGATGAGAGTGGACGTATCATGGTGTGTGACTGGTATAACAGGCGTGTACAGGTATTCACAGGAAGAGGGGAACACCTGTTTGAGATTAAACAGCAATTACTGCAGCATGGGGTTTATGCTTGCCATTCAGTGTAACATCTCATGGGGATCTTGTACTGGTGTCTGACTATAACGTCGTGCACGTGCTACAACTACATGGGAGTTCATCATCAGTGACAAGGCACAGTACAATAGGAGAACCAGGTAGTGATGATGGTGAGCTGCGTGACCCTTGGGGTCTAGCGGTCGACAGAGATGGTAACCTCTTGGTTTGTGACAAAGAAAATCACCGCATTCAAAAGTTCACGCTGGATGGCACTGGTAAGCTGGTTGGTAAATCATCCCGTATCACTGGCGCACCCACGCATTTAGCGATATTAGCAGATGGTCGTATTCTAGTTACGTGCTGGAATAGTATCAAGTACTGATTGTTAGGTGAAAATACTCTAGTATGTCTACGTTTACTGCACATAGTCCTGAGTCACTGTGACTCCAGAGCTCATACCCAGAGGCTTTGATAACAGTAACTGTATAAGTGATATTGTGCGATAATGTAAATAAGATAATCTCTGGACGATTAGTGAGCTATTAGGCTTGGTGCACACTTGCGACATAACGACAAAAGAAAGTATCAAGCGATCAAAATTTAGCGGTTTCAAAAAGTTGAAATCCACAAAAATAACATAAGATTGCTTTGGTAAAGTAATCTAATAATTTTTTTCAATTATTTTCCCATGCTTTTTTCGTTGCAACATAACGTCCATATGTCGTTATGTCGCTAGTGTGCACCGGCCTTTAGTGTTGAACTCATGTTGACTCTTGCGTCATAAGTGATTGACTGTTGTATATGAGAATAAGAGGTGTTATGTTACGGACAGTTCAGACAGATAATCAAGGAAGCGGAGTACCTTAGGGACCGGTCATTATTTATCGCCTGGAGGGGGGGGGGGGGGGGGCAGAAGATT
This sequence comes from Scolanthus callimorphus, assembly GCA_033964015.1. Taxonomy (NCBI): domain Eukaryota; kingdom Metazoa; phylum Cnidaria; class Anthozoa; order Actiniaria; family Edwardsiidae; genus Scolanthus; species Scolanthus callimorphus. The sequence goes on from CM066925.1 coordinate 7,317,826, forward strand.
TTAGGGGGATCACTTCATTGTGGGGAGAGCGAAAGGGGGGATCTCTCAAAGCCTGAAGTCCTGAAAGGGGGACCACAAGAAATGTTCTAAGTAGTTATTCCAGCAACTTCTCTAACATTTGCATTTTTGTACTTCACTTCACCCAATACATAATAACAATTTCGCGCATAAAGAATATCATGTAATATAGTCTTTGGCAACTCGCGCAAGTAAGACACTACCTTCGCACCGTTCACAAGAACAAGTGTATCTTGGTGAGGAACAACAAACTCTACCAAAAATGCCCTGCAGTGATAGGCCTAGCGGGCAGTCACTATGTTCGCATAAATAATATCATGTAATATAGTCTTTGGCAACTCGCGCAAGTAAGACGCTACGTTCGCACCGTTCACAAGAACAAGTGTATCTTGGTGAGGAACAACAAACTCTACCAAAAATGCCTGCAGTGATAGGCCTGGCGGGCAGTCACTATGTTCGAAAGAAGAGCAAGCGTCAGTTCCACGTTACAGGCATAGAAATTCGTCATTTGGGCCGCGCTTCACGCAAATGAATAAAATAATTTCGTCATTATCGGCGCGCAATTGCGCGCATGAATAATAAAACCTACTAGATTTGTTTACTATACACAAACAAAACGGAATGTTCATATTCATTTTCTCTGAGGCTTGATGAAATGCGGGTCAAGAATCAACATGCCGATTCTTGAAGAATCAGCTAGCGGATTCTTGATTCTACGTCGCAAGCATCATGGGCAGGGCGAGTAGATTCGATGTTCTTAGGGACGGACCATTTGATACTTGATGGGGAGGGTGGCTGATTCCCCAAAAATATCGAGCAAGCCTCTGAACTAGAAAAAAAATATCGCGCAAGCCCAAAGCTGGTGGCGTAAAAAAATCGAGCAAGCTCATTCCAAAACTCTCGTGATTACTGTTTTTCTAGGGAACCTGATGTCTTTATAAACATTGTTTTTTTGCTCGGCTCGCGCGAACAGCAATAAATAACTTTACTAATTACTTTCAACTCATACGTCCAAAATTGCAGCAGCTTCGCGTGCATAAAAAGCGGATGCTTGTGTGGTGGTGTAGTATTTACAAACTAAAACTGTTTTTTCCAGTGACTCAATTCCTCAGCGTGATTTTCGTCTCCCAGAAATAAAATTTCATTCACCTCGTAGTTTGATTTTCAAAATCGCGTCGCGCTTCGCGCGCATCGAGAAGCATAAAGCAAACTACTCAGTTGGTCAGCCCTTGTTCGTAAATTCGTGGACCCGCCACTGCCTGAGGCATCTTGAATAGCAAACGGCCTTAGTTGGAGATCTACTGACTAGTGCAGATTTTTAACAAATTCCGAACACAAGGCCGCTTTACTGATACACTAAAGAGCACTTAGATAAGAAGTAGAATCCTGAATCCGAACATCTTCATAGTAGTGAAAATCCGAATCCGGTGACCAAAAACCCGAACTGATCTGGATCATATAAGGGACGGACCATTTGATATTTGATGGGGGGGTGGCTGATTCCCAAAAAAAAATTCGAGCAAGCCTCTGACCTAGAAAAAAATATCGCGCAAGCAAAGTTGGTGGTGGAAAAAAATCGAGCAAACTCACTTTAAAACTCTCTCCTGTTTTAACCGTTTTTAGGGAACCTGATGTCTTTATAAGTAGAGAGATTTTTTGGTCGGCTCGCGCTGCGCGCTCGACATCTACAACAATTAACACGCTTAGACTATTCCTTTTAAAATTTAAATAATTCAGAAAACGTTTACTTACTTTAAACTGATATGTCCAAAATTGCAGCAGCGTCGCGCTCACACAAAGCGTATGCTGTGGTGTAGTATTTAAAAACTATAACATCGTACTAGGCATAATTAATTTTTGAATTTTTTTATGATGTTTTTATGCAGTGACTCCATTTCTTCAGCGTGATTCTCATCTGAAACAAATAATAATAATATCATTAACCTCGTAGATTTTCAAAATCGCGGCGCGCTTCTCGCGCATTGAGAAACATACAAGCAAACTTGGAACTTCTCAGTTGTCAGCCCCCGTTCGTAAACCCGAACTGATCCAGATGCTTAAGCATACCGATTTCGCGAAATGCTAACATAACAGGAGAGCATGAAATAAAACTTTATTGAAGTAATCAATTGTCGTTTTGAGGGCGAAATAATTTCATTGATGTCTCGAACCAAAAAAAGAAATATCAGGGGAAAAAATATCGAGCACAGTCATGTTCTAGGAAACAAAATCGAGCAGCGAAACTGGACGCGGAAAAAATATCGAGCCCCAAAAAATTAGCCACTTCGCGCGCATCCAGAAACATACAAGCAAGGCTCGGTACTGATCAGAACCATCTTCATAGTAGCAAAAATTCTGATCTGGATGCTATGAGCAAACCAATTTCGCGAAATGATAAAATAACAGGAGACCTTGAAATCGTACTTTATTGAATTGTGATCAATTGTCGTTTTGATGGCGATATAATTTAAGTGAAATCTCACACCATCAAAAGAAATATCAGGAAAAAAGATCGAGCACAGTACTTATATCACTATATTTACTTAAAACACAACTTGCATAATCGTTTTTAAAATTTTACTTAGTGATTCGTGAAAAAACGTTTTCATAACTCCGTGATCCGTGAAATAACGAAAAATCGGTCCGTGATTCGTGATCGCTATACCCCCTTCACCCCCTGTTACAAGAAAACAAAGTTTCGAAAAACGTGAAGTAGACAGCAAGAGAGATTCTATTGAATTTCCACCCTAAAAATACCTTTCAGAAATTATTTCCACCCTTAAAATACTCCTCGGTCCTGAAATACGTTCTTCAGCGCACCATTTAAATAAAAAAAAGCCCTTAAAAGTACCGGATTTTCTTCAGAATACCGTTTTCGTTTAAAGAATGCATATCGACCGTCATGCAACGTGACCGTGTTAAACAAACCGAAATATGCAAGGCGTTCCTCGCTTTGCCTTGTTCTGTTGCGCGAAACTTAAATAACGTTCATCAATGGTAGTATGTCGTGCCAAGAAAATGACGAACTTCAAACGATCACAAAGTGGCTCCCGAAGTATCTTCGTAGCATACGAAAATCAATAATAATATCACTGCCATTTTAAATATATAAAAAAAAACCTTAAAAATACCGGGTTTTTCGTTTAAAAAAACCCTAAAAATAGGACGGTCACGCCTACCATCCGATTAGAGGGAGTAACCCCACCCCCCTTCCATATGCATACGTACCATCCTCTCCTCACCTCCCCTCTCCTCCCCTCCCCTTCCCTTCCACACTCATACGTACCGCAACTGGACATTGTCTAGCCGGGGGCTGTGGTCTTGTTGATGGTAAATTTATCCTCACTTGGTTCTTGCCGATATTATGGAGTACTGAAATGTACTGAAATGTAGTCCATTTGAGCTTAATTTGAAACTAAAATGTTTTTTCTATCAGACTTTAAATGTTTACAACATTTGCTATTACCGAGAAGCGAACAGTAAACTTATAGCCTACGGCAAACGCCGTGCCAGAGTCGCGCGCCGTTCCAACACAAAACAATAGAAAGTTCTTGGTTATAAAGTATAATGAAGTGGCATCCTTTGAAAAAGGAAAGACTCGACAGAAGAAAGCGACTGAAGTTCTAGTAAACCTGTTTAGCGTGTAGAACGCGCTATACATGCGGCGATTGATTAACATAAATAACTGTAATGGCTCCATTTATTAAGAGTACAAACCAACTAATTGGTGACTGAATATTACCTATACGTACCTAAATCACTGTCAAACATTATATAGAGCTAATAGTGTTTCTAGCAGTAAATGGTAGCGCAGTTTTGTCCTTGTTTCCGATTGTTTCTTGGCCAAGAGAATCGAGCACATGGCCGCCATTTCTATTTCAGGTTCAAGCAAAACATTTGCATTTTAAATTTCGCGTGATTAGCTCCAGTCTCGCGTGCAGCCTTTCCTGCCCTCCTTCGTATCGGTCACGCAAAGCGGGAGACTGTATGAGTTCAAGACTGTAAGTATTATGTCCCCGCGTCCACACTACACCGTTTTCAAACGAAACGGATACTTTTTGCTCCGTGTTACGAAAGATTTTGCGTCCACACTTATCGTTTTCGTATTGTTGTCCACACTACAACGCGTATCCTATCCTCGTCCCCAGGCTACTTGGCGCGCCTGTCATGCTTTGCCCGCTATGACGTCATTGGCTTTTGCTGCCCTCCTGTCATGCTTTGCCCGGCTATGACGTCATTGGCTTTTTGCTGCCCGCCCGAGAGCTTGAAGAGTGGCCGCCATATTGAATGCACGAGCTGACAGCAAAGAGTAGCATGGGGACGAGGCTACGCGTATCCGTACGGAAACGCTCTTATGCATTCAGTGGGCATGCGCAAACAAGCTCAACGCATGCGCATTTCGATCTGTCGGCCTGACGTCACCAAGCAAACCCTACCAATTTTCAACATCGAATTTCTTATGATCATGCTAGTGTAACGGAGCGTCCTGGAGCGGAGTGGATAGCTTTTCACAGGTTAACTCGGTGCTGTAGGGAATGTCATTTGTTATTTGCGATGAAATGATGTAAATTTTTTGCTGCTTTTAAACTGCTTTTGTGAGTCGTGCAAGTAATATAATTTATTTGCCTGTTCCGCTCCAATGCAAATTTAGCATTTACTTGACTTGAGGAAGAAAAAAAATTGGACCATACTTTCAGACAAAGAGCTGAAGCGTCGTATGGCGACCGTACGGTTCTTACGCCCACGCCAGAGATTTCGGCCCTGACAGTCGTTATATCCTGGTGTTGAATTGCTCAGTAGCTAGATACCTATGGGTGAGAGAACGCCCGGCCACCAGACCATATAAGGATGCCCCTTGTACCGTTAGTGAACAATCAACTAATTAATAATGCATCACCAACGTATTTATAGGTCTGAACAGTGTGTTAGAGATCCATGTGGGACCCGGTGTTGTTTCCTTTTAATAACTAGTATAGATTATCTCACGATAATGCAGAAATATTTTCACAGTTGCTGTTTAGCATGTTTATTACTCATATTCCAATAGTAGGCATTACATTGACACGGGAATGAGTTTCTTTTTGAGTTGTCTGTTTGCGCATGCGCACTACGTCATCTTGTACTTCCACCACAGCGTGAGAGAGTCAGCATGATCAAGAGGCTCTGGGAACGAGATTGGACCCTTCGGTTGTCTGGCCCAAAGCAGCATTTGCTTTTTCCTTTAATGTCGTTCTCCATTTGTCCGAAACACTCCTCTTTCCACGGACGACGCCTTACGTGGCCTACGTAGATCGATAGAGAGGTGGGCAAGTAGAGGTCTAAATAGTGAAACTAAACAAGGGCAACAGTCTCTATGCAAAGCCTCCGTAGTCTAATGGATATGACGTCGGCCTCCTAAGCCGAAGGTTGCGGTTCGAATCCCGTCGGAGGTGCGATTTTACGATTTTGTTTTTTTTATTCGAACGGTTTCAAACGGAATTCAAAATCATGGTCGTTATCGAAGCTGATAATAATAATTAATATATAGATTTAGGCACTGCCTAAAAGCGGAGCTTCCAACTATATAAGGAATAAAAGATGGTAGTAGTAATTGTAGTATCAAAAATACCTTTATTATATTTAGACTAATATTATTGCCTTTTACAAACACAAAAAGCACGAGGACAACTCAACTAATAAAAATGTAGACACCCGTAGTTCACATGAGGTGAGATATCAACCTCGTCCTCAGGGTCTTGTGGGTAATTTTCAAGATGGCGGTTGGTTGAGTAAAAGACCCTGGGGAGGCTGAGTCACATGGCCACTGTTTGAAAACATATGGGAACGAGGTTGTCCTTTGTTGTGAAGACAACTTTGAGGTAGGGACAAACTGGCACCTGTTTCACATGAGAAAAAAAATGCAAGTTATCTTGGTGTTGTGGCTAACACATGCAGCACGCACTATCAAGAAAGTTGGCCCAACCCCTGACCTGTCAAGGAATAGGACGGGGAATTCTTGTTAGGGCTGTTGTTAGGCCTAACAGACCTAACAGCCCAAACAGCATTGAGAAAACATTCTTTACTTCCACCTCTTAAAAGACCTGGGGCACAAATTTGATAAACACCTATCTAACAACCCTAACACTCAGGGGCGTAGCCAGCACTTAGGGAAGAGGTCAAAATACTTGTACTCGAATGGTGCCCAATTTTTTCAGGGGAGGTGGTGGGTACCGGCATCTACCCCCTTAGGTACCCAATACCCCTTTTTCAGACGTAATTTTCTCAGAGCATGATCTAGGGGTACCTTATTTTATTGCACATATGGACTCCTCCCCCCCCCCCCCCCCCCAAAAAAAAAAAAATTGGGCACCCGAGAAGTACGGATGATTTGACCTCTCCCCTTATGAGAGGGGGGGTTCCAAAATTCAAAAAAAAAAAAATCCATAGATCGGACGTGTTTTTGCGTTCTCGCCACAGGAAACCCAGCCAAATATTGATCTCGGGGAAAAAACTAGCCTTTGAAGAAATTTGCTACATTTTATTGGAGCTTGTTGTCTATTAAATATTTACAATTTTAGTAGTAAGTCGGTCCAGAACAGAGGCGAGGGTTTCCGCTGCAGGAGAGGGGGGTTCCGGAACCCCTGGAACCCCCACCTGGCTACGCCCCTGACACCACTTACAGACCTAACAGTCTGAACAGCTCTAACAGTCCTATCAGCTCTAACAGTCTAAACAGCCCTAACAGAGGGCTGTTAGGTGTTGATCATAATATGTGCCCTGCCTTTTAGGAATGCTTCCTCTCTGCTGTTTAGGACTGTTAGGTTTGTTAGGGCTGTTAGGTTTGTTGGCTGTTAGGGTTGTCAGGCCAGCCAGGGCTGTTAGGGCTGTAAAGGGCTTTAGTGTTTGATCATAAAATGTGCCCTGCCTTTTAGACGTGGGAGTAAGGAATGCTTCCTCCCAGCTGTTTGTCCCTAACGGCAGCCCTGTGATGTTTGGGGCTGTTAGGCCTTACAGCAGCCCCTAACAAGAATTGCCCTGTCCTATTTCTTGACTCATATGACCCCTGAGATAAACAGTTTTATGCTGTCCCTACACAAATACAATATATCTCAGGCCAGAGTTGTCTCGGTCACAAGTGAATTGTTTGATTTCAAACACGAGAGATTGTATAGAGGCAAGTCTGGGGACCAAATATCCCCTTATCCCCATATCTTGCCTCATTTGGTGCCTCGGCTGTATCCCTGCAAAATATCTGAAAAATATCCCCCTAAAATATTTGGTAATCTTTTCAACCCTAAAAAAAATTTGCAGTTTCAAATTTGTAATGACTAAATTTTCAAATAAATTGGATTGCTTGGATTGGATTTATTATTTTATTGCTTGGCACATGTCCCATGGCTTACAGTCAGAATTAGCATGCTCCCTGCTCTTTTCCATACAAATACTGTAATGTTTTTAGAAATTCCATAGGGGTGGGGCTCACTTTTCAACACCCTTCTGGGCAGGGGGGGGGGGGGGCTTTACTTTTTTACTTTTTCCAATACAGCATACCCCTCTCAACGAGGATTACTGGCTGGGGGTCAGCTGGGGGACACAATAACCAGGGGACAGAATAACTTTCATGATTTATTCAAGACAATATTTATTCCTCAGTGGAAAAAACTGCATTTTCTGACAGAAAAGTAAGTAGTATATATTCACAAGACAATATTATTGATAGATACACCAGAGAAATTAATGAGACATTTTACAGGATTCCGGGCAATTTAGGCAAAGTGGCCAAAAATCCAGTTACTGAAACACTTAGAATCACTTCCTTGATTTTGGTCTATGTTTGAAACTAAATGTGTGCCATGAACACAAAATGAAAAACAGAGAAATATAATGTGAAAGTTCTCCACCCTGGAGTACTACAATGAAAATGTTGACCCAATTCTATAAAAACCCTCAGCTGTATATTGAAACAAGTTGCTACTAGATTTCATAATGGAAATAACACAAGTTACTATACTTGCGTGCAGACCCATCAAAAGATATTGGACCAGACACTACTCCTGCCATACGAGTGTTAAGCAGAAGGCCACAGTCCAAAGTGTTCCAAATACATAACTCCATATTATGGGTGGAGCAATTTTTGTAGAAGGGTCTGAAATTCATGAAGTTTCAGGTTTACAATGTCCAGAAAAGGAAAAAAAAGTACTTGAATTTCACCTAATGCACTTAAAATACTGAAAAAATATGGGGGGTGTGGGGGGGGGGGGGGGAGAGCAAATAGAAATAAGACAGAAAAACAAAATAATTTCTGTTTGAGGGGGCATGCTCCCCTGAGAAAAGTTTGAAAACTTGGATCAAGATACTTCTATTGGGTTTTAGGAAGAGGTGAAAACAATGAAACTACAGCAGAAACACATATAACAGAGGCTCTCTTTATTCTGATCCAACAAATGGGAAAACGTTCTGTGCACTCTACTGACTTTCCTTTGAGCTAAAAAATATTATTGATGCTAATATTTAACTTATATTTGGCTGGGGACAAACCGGTTATGCACTAGTTAATTGAAGCCCCCACCCCTAGGGACACAGGGAAGGGTTGGGGATTTGAGTTTACCCCTGAACAAAAGCTGTTTAAGTCCCCACTCCATCGGGAGGAATTCCTGTGAAATGCCCCTACCCTTGGGGCCTCAGAAATCACCTTTTACTTGCAAGCATCAAAGAATGAACACACCTTTCTATGATCGTCAAAGGGGAGTGGGCCTCAGCTAGTGTGGTGTCCTATATGAAACAAGGATGCAAGTACAGAAAAATGATTAGAATCGAATGATTCCAATGAATTGCATCGTAGAACATGTAGATTTGCATGGCCAAAATCAAAGTGAAAGATTGACCGAAATAATTTATTTGAAAGCAATAAACATTCCCGGGGGGTGGGACAGGTTCCAGAATCAAAACCAGTCAAATCCACCACCCCCTCGGAACAGACTGTTGTTTTAAAATGCTTTAAACCCCCACGATAATCCCACCCTTCCCGGGTCCCTAGGGGTGGGGTTTCAATTGACTAGTGCATTACTCACGAAGAATCCAAAACAAATTGAAACACAGGTCGAAAGTTTTCAAGAAATTCTTATAATAGATAGCTATCAATAGATAGAATAAAGTAATCAATTCTTCCTATAAATCATGAATGGCCAAAACACAGTTGAAAGTCTATGATCATCTTTTCTAAATTGTACGACCAAGGAATCAAATTCCCTGAAGAGATCGTCTGGTCAGAGAAAATATTTCTCATAAAAAAAACATTCTTACCAAAGAGCTTGCAGTTTAATCCACTTCATACTGGATGTTTGTCCAACTCCAGCGAACAGTGAGTTTCCAATCCACACCTCACCCATTACATCCGTGACTTTCAAAGCCATTGTTGTTGTACTGTAACTCGTGACAAACCTTTTCAGTTCCTGTAAATCCAGCTATAGTCCTGACACCTTGTCCATCAGCTGTCGAGGAGAGCCAAAATAGGGGAATAAATGAAACCGTTTCCATGTTTTATTATATCCATTTTATTACACTGTCATCCCTGCAATCTGATTGGCTTACAACAGTGCGATTTATTCCAAATCGCATCCTTTTGGAGTCCAAATCGCATCTTTTTCTCAGCCAATCAAAAGAAGCACAAAATCAATCAGCCAATCAGATTTAAGGGTTAAAGGCAGTGACCAATCAGGAAAATAATGGCAGGAAAACCATCTTCCTGCAATTTTTGGGGAAATTCCCCCTTTCTTCTTCTGCTTGAAAAGAAAAACAAGAAACAAAGACAAAACTATGGATAAAACTTTAAATATTTACAGTACCTTTTTATCTGTCGTTTTTCCAGAGTATCGCGATTCACCCAGCCACTCTGTGTTTTTGTGAGCCGTCAATATTTTGTGGTATTGACGGCTCAAAAGAGCTCGCAAAATTCAACTTTTTTTCGCACGAATTTAGTTTCATTTCATTGTCAATAGTTAGGAATAACGTTTAGCTATATTTCTAGCCAATATCTTATGGCAGAAAGAGATTTTTTTCGCGGAAAAAGATGGAAAAATGTAAACAGAAAATGCTCGAGCTCGTGCGAAAAAGCCCTTGTGATTGCGTGAGAGCGCGCGTAAATGTAATGAGAATTGAAATTTCATCGACAATAAATAACACTATTTCTTGCCATTTCCTCCAGAAATCTTCAAGAATCGCGATACAATATAATTACGATTTTGAGACGGCAATTCCCAAAATATTGACGGCGTTGGAAGAAAATATTTTCACGTATTGGGCTCCGTCGCTGGCGCGACTCCGCCCAATACGTGAAAAATATTTTCTCCCAACTAGCCGTCAATATTTTTGTGGAATTGCCGTCTCAAAATCGTAATTAGTATATAGTATGATATCAGTTCCACGACAATATGGAGGATTTTCAAGCGAATAATCCAGCACCTCTGGTGCAAAATTCCGGTCCCGAGTCCAGGAATCCGAGTCCACCGAAAACAAACAACATCAATTCCACAAAATCAAAAGATGATGATTTTACATGCGTTCCGGTAGACAATGTGTAGAAGAGCTGAAGTCTAAAGCCCGGCGTAACAAATCGATAGAAATCGATCATCGAAAACTGATCGATAAATCGATATTTGTCGATCAGATTGACCGATCAGTATCGATTAATATCGGCAATTGATAAAAATCGATAGTCACACAGCCATCCCCAACAGATCGATAAAAATCGATATCACTTGATATCGAAAGTATGCAGAACACACTTCCAAAGATAAAAGTTATTAAATGTATTGTGTCTCGACCAAGAACGCGCAGACGAGCAGCAAACTATACCATGCTATTATGACAAAGATCCGAGAAGATTCTGGACTACTATGTACCCCAATACTGTGGGGACCACAAGCTGAAACTCTGCCCGCTCACGTTCTTGTTGTTTCTCAGGAAACTCGATCGATCTTTTAAATTCTTTGGACCTCGAGCCTCTGTTTCCAAGGTAGACTACCCAAGACTAGAAGTGGAACTTCTTCTATTAGAGGCATCTTTTCAAAGAATATCGATACATTAATCGATCCTGTGCCTGTCGATAAAAATCGATGAAATCGATATAATTATTGAAAAATCGATAATCACAACAGAGCTAGCGATCAATTTTTATATCGATTACCGATAAAATCAATCGATTAAAATCGATTAGTATCGACAAATATCGATTTTATTGGGTTATCGATTTATCGATTTGTTACGCCGGGCTAAAGTGATCAATAAGAGCACTTCCCGGTTAACACAAAGCTGGATGAAAGTGTTTCGCAAATTCACAGCTGATAGTGATAGTGAAACGATGCCGCCATCTTGAAAATCACCTCCGCTCATCTATCAAACTCCACTCTCTTCAAACATGAAAACACTACCATCCACAGCCAGATGCAGCAAGTGATGAATTTAGCAATACAGCTCATGGCTTCCAAGCATAATTTGCAGCCAAGTTTTGATTTTATGCCATCGCAAGTCATTCGCCCAGCAAAGTCACAGTTCCATCGCAAAACTTCAATATTTCTACGTCTCCAACTCCACTCCATCTCCAAGGAAGGCAATAAAAGCGACGAGCATTCCTTCCTTTTGTCAGACAATGAAAATTACTTTGTTGAATTGTGTATGGTGTAATTTTAAACATAAGTGATCTCAACTCTGAATGAACTTTGCAGGTTAGGGGCCGACCATTTAACTCTTGAGGGGGGGGGGGGGGGGGGGGCTTTTTTTTTAAAAAATTTCCTGCACAGCAAAATGGTGACTAAAACCCTCTTTTCTTATGGAAAAAAAAATTCTCACCGCATAACAGAGGCATAAAAAAAATCTTGCACTGACAAAAAAGCCCACCCCCCCCCCCTCAAAAGTTAAATGGTCGGCCCCTTATGAGTGATCGAAATCGTTTTGTTTGTCACATGACAATTCTGCATCTTAAGTACTTAATTAATGAGTTCGTTTTGCATACAATGTTTTTGTGAGGCATTTCCGGTTTCAAGAAAATAAATTAATAGAATCCTCTAGGCCTAGAATGTGATTTCAAAATGGATATAATAAAAATGGTAATTGAACTTCGTGTCGTGCAATTTTGGTCTGAAATCATACTTGTGATTTCAATCAAACTCGCGCTACGCTACGCGCGCTCGTTACGTTTGATTTTGAAATCACGCGTATGATTTCAGACCAAATTGCACTCCACTCAGTTCAATAACCATTATTAATCCTCGACTATCGAGTAGTCTCAAAAGATATGATGGAAAAAACAGGATGCCTCTCTTTGGTGGTTTACTTTCTGCTCTGATCTCATGCTTTGCCCCGCTTCTTCACCCTTCTTCCCGGGCGCAATTTCCGTCTAGGTCTCTCTGAGAGTCTGTGCTTCCATTTCTTTCTGCTTTCTGCTCTTCTACTAGAGATAATTTTAACCAATTTATCATTCCTCGATCCCTTCCTCATCCCTCGACCCAATGTTTGTATTCTATGGCTTCCTCTTCGCGTATTTTTATCATTTGAGGCGTAATGCGCAAATGCGTGATAGCACGGTTCTGCAGTTAGCTGTGATTTCTCGGCCTTGAAACTCCGACTGGAAGAATTTCAGGAGCAAGCCGGCAAAGAAATACTCCAACTTGATCATTATTCCCCATTCTACCAACTCTTTGCATTCCATGGCTTCTTCTTTTCTTCTTCCAGCATTTCTCCTTAGAGTAATTATTGTGGGTCGTTTTTTCAGCCGCTAGCAGCCCTGTAGTCTTTTTGTGCCTGCGATTTTAGCTTTCACGTGAGCATCAAAACCCCCCTGACAACGCGCCCCTCCCCCCGTTAGTTGCACACTCCCTCCTCCCTCCTGGCAACGCGCCCCTCCCCCGTTAGTTGAGCATGCTTGACGTCACAATAGGGCTATTGTGACGTAGGGTAGACAGGAAAACGTACACATCCGGGACTTACTGAGACGTCCAAAAATCGGATCGACCCCTAGCAATCTCCACAGGTTACTCAATAAACTCACACAGGGTACCCAATACTATATTTGCAGTTTTTGACGCTGTTTCTTAGGTATGGTGCTCCGCTATAGCTCCGCTATAATAATACGTTTTTTATATAGCGCTATGCCTATAGCTCATAGCGCTTTACAGTTAGGAACTGTAGGACTGAATTGCAAGCTGACAGCGGTCGTTCAAATAGAGCTTTTTACAGTTTTAAATATATTTTTGTGTCATCTTTTGATTCGTAACCTCTCGTCCCCTGGGATCTTGTTGATAATTTTCAAAATTTTAAAGGCTTATCATTGTTTAGAGGGTAATTTTGTCCTCAAAATATTTTGCGACGCGGATACCCCGTGAAAAAGGCTAAGCCAAGTTTGCCAGAGCTGCCATCTTGAAACTTACCCACAAGACATTGGGACAAGGTTATTGGCTCGTCGGGTTCCGCTGCACAGACAACCGAAGGCTCTGGGGAAGAGAAGGATCTAGAACAAAAGCTCGAGCTTTGCTAGGAAACATACCAACGTGCTTTGCATATTTACCAATTAGACACGAGAATGAATGTGCGTTTTCTTAGCTTTGGGGTCTTAACCAGGTCCAGCACTGTGTACTTCGTGTTGTGGTGCTCCCTCTCTATTTGGTCCCTCCGGATATCCTCGATCACCTTTGTAGCACCTCCGCGTCCGGGGCACCTCCATCTTTAGCACATTCTCGAACCCAGAGCTCCCCAGCTCGTAACCTCGCGGAGAAGGCTCTGGTGACAGCCACTGACGCATGCGCGAGATTTAATACAGAGCCGCTGACTCTCTCCAAGTTCCATGCATTTACAGTAATTTTTAGAAGAGAGCCTTGACTTGAGGTTATTGTTTGTGGGCATTGGAGCGTAATTCGAACATGGCCTATTGAACAATTCTCACACAGCCATGAATTAGCCAATGAGAGAGGTCCAAAAAATGACAAAAAGCGGAAAACATATCAAGAATATATGAAAACTTTTTGGAAGGCCTGTAAGTGTATTTCTCATATATATATAATGTATAGGGAATTGTAGCAGGGAAATTCACCAGAACTTGCAGATGAAAAAAGAAAACATCGTTCTCTTGGTCGCCATTTGTTTTCCTACGCCTGAGACAATACCACAGGCAACCCGCGTGGATTTGTAAATAACTACTGGACTTTCTTGATATTACCACCGCGAGAAATGAGGGGGGATCACATTAATCATTGTACTTATAGAGGAAGGATCACTGCGTTTTGACCTTGTGTTAGGGAACTGTCATTATTTACCGAGGGGGGAAGGCCATGTTTGAGTTGTCCAACAGTGCTCCAAAAAAATTAACCCTCCCTTAAAAGTACCTTTAAAACATGTGGCCCTCCCCTACATAGACCTGAAAAACATGTGACCCTCCCCTCGTTCTTTTTTTAGTAAGAAGTCATTTTACTGCCTGGATCTTGACTTCGATCTAATGTTAGCCCGGGACTCGATCATTATTATCCCCAAAAACATAAACTTCATTACTATTATTATAACTTTGGAGAGCATTGAGTGCAAAAAGCGGGAATTATGTCACCATCCTAACGCCGATTGACGCGCTCGGCTCTTATATATTAGAGCCCGCCAACGTGATAGTACGTCACAATGCTCGCCAAAGTTATAATAATGTAGTTTTGAACCGCTACTTAGGCAAGATTTAGTCTCCTTTCTGTTCGGTGAAATAAACATCAACGGATGAATTTTGAGCATTGCGCGTTCCTGGACACGTTTCAAGAGGCTGCACAGAGGACAGGCGTGTTCTAACACAGAAGTGACCAAGGCATTGTAAATTGCAACGTGCGATCTTTGCTATATTCATATATTGGTAGAGAGAACAGGCTTTCCAAGCTGTGCACGTCCCTCCAGAACTGATCACGTACAGTAGGCTACTGACATCATCTTCGCATGCATCATTCTCAATGTCTTCGCCATCAGAATCTTCTCTTTCCCTGTTTCCTTTGGATCACTGTCACTCTCCTAATAGTCTCATCACTGTCTGCATCGTTCTCACTTTCCTCACTCTATTATCTGCTTGTAACGTCGAACTCACGCTGACCTAATGTGTCAGTTCTTTGGAAAAGAGTGACTGGCCGCCAGGCTTTTTTGTGGGGACAAGATTTTAAAATGGCAACCTTTGCGGGTGTTAAAACTGTAATAGAGGTCCTAAATTTTTAATGCACATGATATAGAAGTTGCTGTAATAACTCCTTAGAACCATTCTTGTGGTCCCCTCTTCCAGGGCACCAGGTTGCGAGAGATTCCCCCTTTCACTCACACACACACACAAAAAAAATCCTTAGGGACGGACCATTTGATATTTGATGGGGGAGTGGCTAATTTTTTTGGGCTCGATATTTTTTTTCGCGTCCAGTTTTGCTGCTCGAATTTTTTTTCCTAGAACGCGACTGTGCTCGATATTTTTTTTTCCAGATATTTCTTTTTTTGGTTCGAGACATCACATAAATTATTTCGCCCTCAAAGCGGCAATTGATCACTTCAATAAAGTTTGATGTTATGCTCTCCTGTTATGTTAGCATTTTGCGAAATCGGTATGCTTAAGCATCTGGATCAGTTCGGGTTTACGAAGGGCTTGACGACAACTGAGAAGTTTGCTTGTATGGTTCTCAATGCGCGCGAAGCGTGCAGCGATTTTGAAAATCTACGGGGTAATGATATTCTTATTTCTAGGAGATGAGAATCAAATGAAGAAATGGAGTCACTGAATAAAAACATTCTAAAAATTTTCAAAAATTAATCATACCTAGTACGATGTTATACTAGAGTTTGTAAATACTACACCACAACATACGCTTTTTTTATGAACGCGACCCTGCTGCAATTTTGGACATATCAGTTGAAAGTAAGTATAAACCTTATCGGTTTCTCAAATAATTTAAATTTTAAAACGAATATCTAAGCGTTTTAATTCTTGTAGATGGCGAGCGCGCAGCGCGAGCCGACCCAAAAATTTCTCAATTTTTAAAGACATCAGGTTCCCTATAAAACGGTAAATCAAGAGAAAGTTTTAAAGTGAGTTTTCTTGATTTTTTTTCGCCACCAGCTTTGCTTGCGCGATATTTTTTTCTAGGTCAAAGGCTTGCGCGAATTTTTTTTTTGGAATCAGCCACCCCCCCCCCCCCCCCCCCCCCCATCAAGTATCAAATGGTCCGTCCCTTAGCCCTCCCTATCCCAGGCGATAAATAATGACTGAAAAAATACATTTTACTGTAATCGCTTACGTACATCTCTCTTACTGACCCTTACTGATACGCGAAAACATAAATGGCCTACAAATTCAAACATCTAGTCAATCTAGGGCTATTTGTCTACAGGCCCTACAGTCAACAATCGGCACAATTTATCCGTAGTTGTGAGAATCCAAAGTCGAATTTTTTTGCTAGTTCCGTGAGCCGCCTACGTTTTAAGAATCCGAAAATCCGCTCGATTTTTTCTTAAAATCCGTATAATCCGTGTGCTATTGAGGCTCAAATCCACCGATCAGCAAACCTATTCCCCCCCCCCCTCCCCCCCCCCTTACTGTCTTCATCACTTCCGAATTCTTCGAAGACTAGTGCATCTTCGCCCTTTTCAGCCTCGTCTCCCGTAACCCCATCCTTCTTCTTCTTCGGTGTCAGTCCTTACTTAGGCCTGGTTTCTATATAGTCTTATCTGTCGTATCGGTCTCATCAGTCGACCGTGAAACAATGAAAATTGGAATTATTCTTTTGTTTCACGGTTGACTAATGCCACATATAAGACTACATGAAACTAGGCTTTAAACATGCCTCTGTGGCACGGCAGGTTATTTGTGTTAAGTGCAATTGGAGCTCGAATTTTGACTATTTCGGAGCTCGAAAGCTCAGACTTTTAATTTACAGAAAACTCTACTCAAGTCGCGAAAAACTCAAAAATTAAAAAAAAAACAGAAATTAAACAAGAGGCTCACGGAGGCTCGGTACATGTTAGACCTCTACTCATAAGTTATAAGTGTACGAGGGCAGAGAGTTGTGTATGAAGTGGTCGTCCATGAATTCCAGTTGCCAGATAACAACACTTTAATATCTGCCTGTTACCCCGTTAAAAACAGAGATAATCTGACACAAGGAGAAGTACCTCCTGACTTGATGTATGAACTGTAGAAACGTGTAGAAATGGCACCAGTACTGTAGTAAAAATAAACTTACATAAAAAGCTGTCTCAGTTTGTTACGACGAATGCCTCCGCCCCCCCCCCCCCCCCCCCCCCCGGCGATAGATAATGACCGGTCCCTAATCTCCTAATCTAATCTCTCTTTCTTACCCGTTTTTTAGCAGCACCATCAAAAGACAAAATAATTTGGACACACATTTGGCCCTAAAAGATACCAACATCCCTAAACTTTTGTTGCAGATCAAGGTTACCCCTAAAAGAGACCAAAACCCGTAATTATAACCACTAAAAGATACGACGATAATCCATGTATAATAATCCCCCCCCCCCCCCCCCCCCCCCCCCCCCGGGATTATAACACCCGTCAGGGCCATAAAGCACGACGGCTCGTTTTTAATACATTACCTATAACATTTATGAGGTGTTTGTGACGCATACTGTTGAGACGGTGCTATTAATAAATATGCAAATTTACGAAAAGAAATGAGATACGGGTCACACGACGGATCGAGACTATCGAGACAGACACAACCAGAACTCCTTACGCGATAGATTCCAATATACTCGTCTTTCTCAATATTCAAAATGGATATCCTCAGAGAAGAGCTCAAGAACTCGCTTAAATGTCCCATGTGTTCCGAAATCCCACCAGAGCTGAAATTACTGGAGTGTTTTCATGCTTTGTGCGAGAACTGCTTGACACAAAACGCCAGACCCGACGAAAGCGAAACTCAGTTGTGCTGTCCATTGTGCAAGACGAGCACTGCGCTTCCCACAACCGGCGATATTACGTCTCTACCCACAAGCGAAGTACACTTGAATATGAAACAAGTTTTAAATCTCACAGGAGAGACAGGTTCCGGTCGTCCAGCTTGTTCTTCTTGCAAGAAAGAAGGCAAAGAAACCCCTTCAAATCATTATTGTTGTGACTGCCCTCGCTATCTCTGTCAGGATTGCTTCAAAGGACATCAGATGTTTTGTGAAGGGCACAAAGTGCTCCATCTGCGAGAGCTTACCGACCAAGATATGGCCTTCATATTTTTAAGGCCGTCATTCTGCAGCCACAACAGGCATACACATGAAATCTTAAAGTATTTTTGCAGCAATTGCCGAAATTGTTTGTGTGAAAAATGCCTAAAGGAACACCAAACAGGACATGATATTTTGGACTTGGAAAATACAGCCGCAGGTCAACAAGATATTTTGCGTGAAAAACTCGGACTTCTCGATACCAAAGCTGCAGCAGAGCACGAGAAAATGAACACCATAAGGGATAAGATATCTGAGATAAAAAGGAAAGCAGAGGAAATTAAATCTCAGGTAATTAAAGCCGCTAAGGAACTCGCTCATTTTATTGAAGAAAATAAAGGAAACTTGCTCAGACAGATTGACGAAGAGGTCAGAAATGCGCTCAGTCGAGACGAAGAAGAGCAACGCTTATTGGATCAAATTCAAGCAGCAAGAGATCACATAACAAAACTGACTAAATATGCTACTTCCTGTCACGTGATGCAATCCAAGATTTCCGTTGAAGAACGACTTGAAAGGATGCTAGAAATGCAGGTAGAGCTCAGTGATCTGGAACGTCGTATGGAATTTATTCCTAACAATGATCTCTATAAAATACAAGAGTTCGGGCTTGGATACATTCGCACAGTAAGACCAGTAGATGCGACTAAATGTTTTGTTAAAATTGAATCCGACGTCGAAGCATTGCAAGCTTTGAATAAACTCTGTCTCAGTGTCCATTTTAGAGATTCCTCTGGAGAAAGTGTTGGGAAATTTCCAGGGACCAATAATGTTGAAGTCCGCATTGATCCGAGAACGGAAGTTAAAGATTTGAAAGTATCAGAAAACCAAGAAGATAAGTGTAATGTCCAGTTTACCCCCAAGTCTCCTGGACATTTTAGCGGAGCTCCCGCGGGCGCCGAAGGCGCCCGCGTAGCGGAGCCCCATAGCTACATGCAGGAGAAGAAGGAAACATAACAGAAAAGTGTATACCCATCGACCTTGATTTTCATGGACTTCCGGTTGTGTGTGTGTCCGTCGTCGCACAGGTAGCCCATCAGTTTTGAGCGGGAAAATGAGCACGCGCGCGCCTTGAATTTTATTTGCAAGGATTTTTTTTTTCAACCAGCGAAATGCAGAGAGAAGAGGCCTCTGAAGCAGGGAAGAATTTTCGACAAGAGAAGGAATTTGTTTTCTTGCTCTTCACGAAAAAAATGAAACGTTTCTGCGACAAGCTGCCTCATTTCAAGGTATTTTAGACTAAGTCCAAAAGTCAAATTTACTGCGATGAGGTCGAAACGTCGAGATGGATATGTCGATGAACACGGGAGTTTCACGAAGGAAAAAGAAACGAAGTCAGAGGGCGAAGAGTGTCTTCAGTAGGGGGATGAAAGTACCCTAGCCAACATGTCGAAACCTGAAGAAAAAAGGCAGAGACTAAATACAACGGAAAAAAAGTGTCCAGAACATTTTCCTTCTCAGAATCTCAGAAGGAAAGATAGAACGACAGCGCGAGAAGAAAAACGAAGGTCGAAACTCAGAAGACTGTCGTCGTGCCGTGCAACGAAAAAATATTCTCAAGGTAGTCCTCACGAAAAACTTTAAAATTCAACCGTAGTTTTATAAACTTTTTTTTATTAAACTTTTAAATTTTCGTTCCAAGTTTTCTCGCGTCCCGGCGGCTCGCTACGCTAGTTAGAAAATGATGAAAGTTCATTAAAAACGATGGTGGCTGTCGGGAGATTTACGTTACTTTGTTTGTTTGAGGATTCCAAGTGTAATACGCATTTTTAAGTGATTTTCAGTTTGACAGCGATTCTACTTCCGTTGCCATAGCTTTGAGCGATAATTATTGTACTTAGGGAGAATTTAGGTATTTGCTTGCCCATTAGGCAGCCATGTTGAATGAATAATTGAACGCCATCACTTTACTTTGGCAGGGACGTCAACCTTGCCGCTCGAAAAAACCTTGAGACACCAAAATATTGGGCTTTTGGGGCAGGAAAAGACCTAATGTCTATAATTTTCGCTGTATTTAGCGTTCTTTTAAGGTCCAGAAGCAAAAAAAAAAATCGTTTTTTCAAAAGAAAACCGGGAGACTCCCGGCAAAACCGGGAGAGTTGACGTCCCTGCTTTGGTCATCAAACAATGACTCTGCAATGCAATCTCCGAACTTCCGATTAGGCAATGGTACAGTAATTCTTGAGTTTATTAACCTGTTGTTCTAAGAATTTTGGAATATTTTATCAATTTCGCAGAGCCCTGAGGTTTGACTAAGGAGACTAATTGACTGCTTGATTTAATTTGGTAGGTTTCCAGCTTATGTTTTTCTGGCTTCACAGTGTTTACCGCATATAACAGGCAAGTAATCATTAGATTATTTTGTTTCACTGTCGGATCAGGCACGAACATTTTCAAGCATATATCTTGTAGGTAGCGCAAGTTTATTTGAGATTATTTTTGTCTCCCAAATCATTAAAAAAAGTTAGTTTTTACATTGTAAATAAAGTGTAAGTACACTTTATAAAATCAGACATTCTGGGAACAACTGACAAAGTGCATCATTCACAGTTGAAGGGGCTGAAAATTGATTATCTTAATACAGGAAAAGAAACAAAATTTAGGCATGTTTTCTTAGAACAAGATATTTCTCCCTCATGATATTTGGCCTTTGTCAAGCTTCAGTTTAGATGCAATTATATTTCAGTTCAATAAAACCTAGGACAATTCACAGATAGTTACTATTTGTCATAAAAATGAAAAAAGTGAACCTACAATCATTTGTATCTGTGACATTGTAGCTTCATGTGATGTTTTTCATAAGTCATCTTGTGAGGATTAGCTTGCGCCCCCGGCCGGGCCCCCTGCAATCATCACACTAAGTGGAATATCCTCAGTAATGACTGTACCCAAACACATATAAAATGTGTGGTTCCCAGGGGGTACTTGGATATAGAAATGGCTGGGGGTCCGACAGAGCTCCAAATTTCATACCCAAAAAAATGAGCCATAAATTTTAAACTGCCCGCCGGCCATAATATCCAACTTTCTTAGTCTAAAAAGGCCATTTAATACCAGCATAGACATGATGCTGTGCTCATGTTTCCTGGAAATAGCTTTAGCTTTCGATCAAACCCCCACCCCCCAAATACCTGGTAGAATTTTAAACCCAAAAAAATTCCTTTTACTACAAATTTCATACCCCCAAAAATATGTCAGACCTCTACATCACTTTTATATCAAGGTACCTCCTTCGTTATGGTTCCAGAAAGTATTCAAGGAAGTGCTTGGAAATTCTAGAGTGGTTGCGGGTCAATTTACCTGCCTTTTTTTATATACAAATACTCAGCTATTTTTCTTTTGAAATTCCAGAGGGGTGTGTCACTTTTCAACACACTTCTGTGGAGTGAGGGAGAGGGGACCACACATAACACTCAGGCCGTAACAAGCCTCCAAAAACTGAGGGGGGGGGGGGGCACAACATATAAAAAACCTCAGAGCAGTTTTAAAAAAAAGTTTAAACTCTTTTGCCCAAATGAGAATTTACCGCATGTTTGGGAGAACTTTGAAATGCAGGGTGCAAAATTGGGAGTTTTAAGGGTTGTTTGGGGAAAAACCGGCCCCGGTCCCCCGGCCCCAGTAAGCGCCACGGCCCTGACACTGTTAACGCACCATAAATCCTTGAATTAGTGCCTGCTGGACACTTATCCACATACAACATTCCTAAGCATATTTTTAATTGATCAGAAGCAAATAATTTCTAAAATACTACCATATCATAAAATACTACATAAAATACTACATAAAATACTACCATAGCATAAGTGTGTCAAAAACTAATGCTTCTGTGTGTGTGCCCTTGTGCCTCCTGGGCAATCAAACAGAGGCATGGTAATTATGGAATGTTAAAAAATCAACCTTGTTTCAATACATTCCTTTTAAAGTGGTGAATCTGAAAGTTTTAATGTTATTCATCCTTGGTTTTATGTTTTCATTATTTTTATGGCTTTTACAAAGATAATGGGACTCCAGTATGTTCCATTACTAAAATGTATAATAATATCCATGGCTATATGCTTTCATTTGGTAAATAGACAGGAAAAGAAGATCTGTGTTATAGTTTCAACATTTTTTAATGGGTTCCTATTCTCTTTCAATTTCAGTGACAAAGCAGCAGCCAGAGATCGCTCTTGGACAGGCCATCCATGGCATAAGGCAAAAATAATATTAACATAATGGCTGTAGTACATGGGAGGCAGAACATAAGTGAGGGGCTGATAGACATTATGTATGGCAATGTGGGGGGTGGGGGGTGGGGGAAAACAAGAAAATATGTTCAAAAGTGGATGCCCCTCCCTTCTGAGCTTCTAGGCCCACCCCCCTTACCATTCAGTGGAATTTTTAATAAATTAAAAAAGAAGGTGCAGCTGTATGAGTGGAAAGACCAAAATTGGCAACCTGTCTATTTAATTCTGAATTTCTCTGCTCATTCATGGTATACCATATATTGGATTGTACGGGGATGCTTGGCCCGAAAGGGGTAGGGCTTTCAGGCTGGAGGTATAAGAAAGGGGTAGGGTATTGGTATTTTCTGGAATGACATATTTTAGTAAAAATACACTGCTCATGTAATAAATGGGACATTGGGACACTTTTCTCTTTATTGCACTTTTATTCTTTGTTAGAATCATTCCATTGGGAGGGTTAAGTATGCTATTTTTTCTGAAGGAAGCTTCTTTACCCTACTTCGACAGGCCAAGCTTTATTGTGCAAGTGTAGCAACCAAAGAAGACACTGTATACATATCAAGAGACATTTTTCTTGTAAAGCATACTGTGACAAGCTATCTACAATGGCAACCTTGTTTTTGTTTCATTAACACAGAAAAATATGTAACCGGGAGCTCCGCTTTTAGCCAGTGGCTAAATCTATATATTACCATCAGTGTGATGGTGAATGGTCATCACGTGTCGAACAGTGGGATGGGTTTTGATGTAAAACCACAGGAACTGAAGGTTATTGGGTTGTTTGCCATGACAGGAATGGCCAAACCGATGACGCAGCCATATGGCATTGCAGTAAATAAATCAAACACGAAGATCGCTATTACAGATCGGTCATCCAACTGTGTACAGGTCTTTAATATAGAGGGTGTACTGATCAGGACAATTCGTGACACGGTTCAGCCACGACTGAGATGCCCTCATGGGGTCTCGTTTCTGAATGAAGACGATATTGTTGTTTCTGATGAAAATAACCATAGAATTGTCATTTTTAAGACAAGTACTGGCAAAGTTCTGAAATGTTTTGGCGGAGAAGGTGATGGTCCTGGAGAGTTGAAATACCCATTTGGGGTTCATGTTCACGAGAGTGGACGTATCATGGCATGTGACTGGAATAACAATCGTGTACAGTATTTACAGGAAGGGGGAAACACCTGTTTGAGATTAAACAATTACTGCAGCATTTGGATTTTTGCTTGGCATTCAGTGTAAGATCTCATAGGGATCTTGTACTGGTCTCTGACTATAACAACCATGTCGTGCATGTGCTGCAATTACATGGGAGCTCTTCATCAGTGACTAGGCTATCTACAATAGGAAGACCTGGTAGCGCTGATGGTGAGCTGAGTGACCCTCGTGGTCTAGCGGTCGACAGAGATGGAAACCTCTTGGTTTGTGATGAAGCAAATCACCGAATACAAAAGTTCACGCTGGATGGCTCTGGTAAGCTGGTTGGTAAATCATCTGTTATCACTGGCAAACCCAGGCATTTAGCGATATTGGCAGATGGTCGTATTCTAGTTACGTGCTGGAATAGTAATCAAGTACTGATTGTTAGGTGAAAATACTCTAGTATGTCTACGTTTACTGCACTTTATAGTCCTGAGTCACTGTGACTCCAGAGCTCATACCTCATGCTTTTTTCGTTGCAACATAACGTCCATATGTCGTTATGTCGCTAGTGTGCACCGGACTTTAGTGTTGAACTCATGTTGACTCTTACGTCATAAGTGATTGACTGTTGTATATTAGAATAAGGGGTGTTATGTTACGGACAGTTCAGACGGATAATCAAGGGAAGCGGAGTACCTTACAATTGTATAAAGTCTAATTCAAATCAGCAATAAAAAGGGGGAAAAATCCATGGTGTAGACCAACAAAGTTCTGCGAGAATATGACATACAAAGCCGTTAAGAGAAATTATTATACATTGTACTGCCTATCTCGATTCTAATTGGTTAAGAGCGCGCGCTTTACTTTGGGAATCACGCCATTTGAGGTTCTTCAAGAATCAACATGCTGATTCTTGAAGACATAGCTAGCGAATTCTTGATTCTACGTGCGCAATGCATCATGGGCCTAGGGTGTGTATTTGAAGTGCCAGCTTTGCAGCTAAAAACAAAGATGGCTTTTCGCTTCGCATCTTCAAACGAGGAACAAATTGCCCAATTACTAGAAAACAAAGATTCGCAAAACGCGAAAGACAGCAAGAGATCCTCACAGAATATTTACTTGAGAAAAGTTCAGCTAAAAAATTGCTTGAGAGAAAAATTTGTTATCGCGAAAGTCTTTTTTTCTGAATCAATGTATAATAAAACAATAAATGAATTCGGGTTTGTTATATCTGGAATAAACAATGTCTCGCCAAGTGGAATCTGTCTCGACATTGTTTATTCTGGATATCACAAAAACCTCTTTAATTGCTTAGAAGCAGCTCCAAGCCATTCCAGTGAAATGCAATTAGGAAAATTGTCCAACCTCGTTCCCAGGGTCTCCTCGGTCAGTTTTCAAAATGGCGGGTCGTGCCAGAGGAGACCGACGACAGGAAACCCAAATCGTATAAAAACATGGCGACGATCAGCGTGAAAGAAAACGGGTGAAAATGAAGAATAACCACATGCAGAATCATTTTTCTCCAGGCGTGAAAACGTTTAACGGTAAAACAGAAAACGATAAGACATATTCTATCTCTAACTCAAATCCAAACCGCTACTCGTTCAATGGAAGAATTTTCAGGTCTCAGGTCATTAAAAGCATGATCGGGAAGGCGCTTTAAGCTTATTTACTAAAATTTAGATCGTTCATAGGGGCTCATAGGGAGCCGAAGCTCACGATTTGCGATCTGTACAGAGCGAAATATATTCGGAATTGAGTTCTTAAAAATCCATTGAACGAGTAGCGGTTTGATTTGAATTAGAGATAGAAAATATGTGATAGAAAATACCGTTAAACCAGTCACAGGCTTCCCAGGATCATTGAGCGAACTTTAGAGTTGATAGTTTGCAGTTTTACAGTGTCGCTGTGTGAAGTTTGACTGAGTTCGATAAGCGCTAAAATCGGAGTATCTACGAAAAATAAAAAAGTTTGAAAAATACCCTTATCTAGTCCTTTAGTGCCTGAATAAATCACTACTTCCGTTTATTCGGTCAGAATACACTTTTAAGCGAGTTTTAGCCAATTTTATTGTCACCTCTCACACTACTATTATGTTCTGGAAGGCTACAAACTGCAAAATTCCGAACGCTCAGCGATCCAAAAATTTCCCTCGATTTTTTCACAAAAATAATCGTCGCTTGCTCAAACAAACCTCGCATAATAAAAGTAAAACTATTCAGCTTTGTTGTTTACCTTTCTCGTGGAAATCAAACCCTCTCTGGCTGATATAAATGGCGAATCTTTTCAGCCTCGTCCATTCGTCCTGAGAGCAATGGCGGCCCGCCAGTAAAGTCCGTCCCAAAACACAAACCGTTGAGACATTTTTTCTCCAGTCGAGGGGTGGGCCAGACATTGTCTCAGGCTCGCCGGTCACGCATTCGCGCGCAACAAAAGTTTTACCGGGTCTAGGACGGGAAGTGACTAGAGCCTGAGACAATGTCTGGCCCACCCCTCGACTGGAGAAAAAATGTCTCAACGGTTTGTGTTTTGGGACGGACTTTACTGCCGGGGCCGCCATTGCTCTCAGGACGAATGGACGAGGCTGAAAAGATTCGCCATTTATATCAGCCAGAGAGGGTTTGATTTCCACGAGAAAGGTAAACAACAAAGCTGAATAGTTTTACTTTTATTATGCGAGGTTTGTTTGAGCAAGCGACGATTATTTTTGTGAAAAAATCGAGGGAAATTTTTGAATCGCTGAGCGTTCGGAATTTTGCAGTTTGTAGCCTTCCAGAACATATAGTAGTGTGAGAGGTGACAATAAAATTGGCTAAAACTCGCTTTAAAGTGTACTTCTGACCGAATAAACGGAAGTAGTGATTTATTGAGGTACTAAAGGACTAGATAAGGGTATTTTTCAAACTTTTTTATTTTTCGTAGATACTCATATTTTAGCGCTTATCGAACTCAGTCAAACTTCACACAGCGACACTGTAAAACTGCAAACTATCAACTCTAAAGTTCGCTCAATGATCCTGGGAAGCCTGTGAACCAGTTAAACGTTTTCACGCCTGGAGAAAAATGATTCTGTATGTTATTCTTCATTTTCACTCGTCTTCTTTCACGCTGATCGTCGCCATGTTTTATATGATTTGGGTTTCCTGTGGTCCCTTCAAAGTCACGTGGCGCAGCCTTTGCCAGGGTCTCCTCTGGCACGACCCGCCATTTTGAAAACTGACCGAGGAGACCCTGGGAACGAGGTTGGAAAATTGTCTTGGTAGTAATTATGCGCATGCTTTAATGAAAGTTGAAAATAAAAAGACAATCTCTTACCCAGAGCCCGTGCATCTTTGAGCCAGCGTATCTTGGCGCTGGCCTAAAAGATACGCGGGCTCTGGGAACGAGATTGGTAAAAAGATTAATCACAAATGTTAAGGACGATAAATATGATTGCCGAGTTAAACAGTGTACAAACAGTAAATAAATAAATAACAATAGATGTATAGCGTTAGATAACAAGTACGTCCCACATGGATCCTATTTATGATCCTATCTATGTCCTATAAATACCTTGAGGTAACAGATAACTGTGGGGACAAGGTTGATTGTTCACTACTCATACAAGGGGCATCCTAACATGGTCTGGTGGCCGGGCGTATTTTTTTATTTTATTTTAGAGACTCTACACGTGACTGGAAGGAATAAATGAATAAATAATGTCACGTGAAGGGGCGAGTAAACGGACACGGAGGTCCCGACGAGACACGCCCCCAACACTTAACGGGTTACAATGACAATACAAAAATTATAAAATGTAAATATATATATATATATATTATGCATAGACTGGTCTAACAGCAGTTAATGTTCAATGATCTGCAGTAGGGGCAGACAGTTTTCCAGGTGCGGATTCTATCCGTATCAAAATGAGTGTACAGTTTAATAAAATAGAAGGATTTCAAATCTTGTTTGAAAACAGTAGAGGAGCTAGATTTACGGATGTCGACAGGCAGATTATTCCAGATTAAGACAATTCTATTGAAAAAGGAGTCCCGAAAAAGTGAAGTTCTAAAACGTCTGGGCGGAGATCTAAATTACTTGCAGCGCTTCTTGTGCGGCCTGTGTTAATGGAGACGAAGTTGTTAATAGGGAAATTGATTTCTCCCCTGAGGGCCTTGAACAGGAAACATAGGTCTTTTACTTCTAACCAGTAAGAGATGGGCAGCAGCTTAAGAATAGTGAGGCGCTGGTTGTAACGAGGTCTGAGTTCTGGCCTGGGGTCGCATGCAAGAATAAAGCGCGTGGCGCGACGCTGGACACCTTCCAGTAACTTAATGTCGGTGGTACGGGACTGAGGGGCCCAGACCTCGCTAGCGTAGCCCATATGGGAGCGCACAAAAGTTAAATATAAAAGTCTCTTTTGGCCAGTCCCTAGAGGCAAGCAGTGGTTTGCTTTGGCAACCACGGTACAAATATGGTCGTCCCAAGTGAGGGTGCTATTACAGTGACCCCGAGGTCTTTTTGTGAAGATGCAACCGTCAAGGCATGCCCACTGATCTTATAGGGATTGGTCACAAGAGAAGGCGCGCAGCTAGACCGTTTCCTGGATACTCTAATAACTTCGCATTTCTTAGTATTGAAGGATAGCCCCCAGACGTCAGTCCATTTATCTAAATTAACTAAGTCAGCTTGCAGACGCTGGTGGTCATCAGGGCCCCGAATGGCGCGGGAGCACTTGGCATCGTCAGCATATAATGCGATGCTAGTCCCAGAGCTAACCACGTCCGGCAGGTCGTTGATATATAGCAGGAACAGAACCGGACCTAGTAGGCTGCCTTGTGGGACTCCAGAGATGACTTTGGACCAGGAGGAATAGGCACCATCCACCAGGACTCGCTGCGACCTGGTCGACAGGTAGTCGGCGAACCAATCTAACAAGGGTCCATCAATACCGTACAAGGAGAGCTTGTGTAGGAGCTTTTGATGCGGCACCGAGTCAAAAGCTTTAGAAAAATCTAAATAGATGACATCGGTTTCCATCCCAGCGTCCAGGCTAGCACCAAGCTCATCCAACACAGACAGAAGTTGAGTGACGCAAGATCTACCTTCCACAAAACCATGTTGCAAGGCGGATAACAAGTCCCTAAGGCCGGGCAGGAGATGGTTCAAAACACACCGCTCGCACACCTTACTGACGATGGAAAGCAACGAGATCGGTCTGTAGTTAGAAACGGCGGATTTGACACCTTTCTTGAACACCGGGGCGATGTTTGCGCACTTGCATTCAGGTGGTAGTGAACCAGTGCGGAGGGAAAGGTTGAACAAGGCGCACAGAGAAGGGGCAAGTTCTACTGCGCACTCTTTTAAGATGCGCGGGTGAATCCCATCTGGACCAGGGGTCTTACTAGGGTCCAAACCCTGTAGCACAGAGGTGACCTCCACCGTACTGACCGTTATGGAGGAGATGGTACTTTTAGTAAAGGGCGTGGCTGGGATATCACCAGGCAGTGAAGTGTCTTTGTTAAACACCGAAGAGAAAAACCGATTAAAGGCATCGGCTTTGTCCACTGGTGAGGAGTACTTTTCACTGTCCAAATCAACAGAATCTGGGATTGACGATCGCCTAGTCAGTCTGTTGATAAATGACCAAAAACGACCAGGATTGGTGTAGCAGTTGTCAGAAATGTCCCTGAGATAGGCGATGCGCTTCGCGCGGACAAGGTATTTCATTCTCGTACTCTCACCGCAATTAACTGAATAATTAATAATTAATTAATAGCTAATCAGGACTCTCCCGTAAAGTACTGAAAATCTCCTACGTCTAACCCAGAGTACATAGTCTTGAAATGAGTTCAAGCAGAGAAACATCCCTCACTGACGAAGGCGGGAATCGAACTCTTTACACGTCCCTAATATACATATATTCTCATAAAGATACTGTATTTGCTAAACGAAATGATCTATTATTTCCACATGATGTTGAAGCCGTGACACTTACGATTAACACAAGCAGCAAACAAATTGCAATTTGCTTGGTTTATTTACAATAATGCAGTTAATAAATGTTGAAAGCTCTTTTTAGTAACATATAAAGACCGCGTTATCTAAGACTGAACATTATCCCGTGTACCGAATCGCACCCGCTACGCAGGCTAACCAGAGTTCCACTCATATGGCCTAGCTCCCATTCTCGTACCAGTCGCGGGGGAGGCTATTTGACAGCCACTTGCACATGCGTGAGTTTTGAGCCGCTCAGAGAAAGCGCATGCCCCAACGTTAAAACACCAACGTTAAAAGGTCTCCAAATGTCTGTCACCAGAGCCAGAGCACGTACAGACCAGAGCACCAGCGCACTTACAGACCTTCGAAATAGCTTGCAACGACCGCAAGCCGATAGTTTATGGAGAAATTTTGTTGATACGTAAATCCTTGTCGTGTTTGCTTACTAGTGACTGCAAGTTATAAGGGCGTTCGCTTCGTAACACTTTTGCTGGAAAGACGATCTACTGTATTTTTGAAAGTTTGCTTAAGACCCTGTGTCCGTTGGAGTTTTGTAGCCCATTAAAAGTATATGCTAATGAGGTAACGGTAAAATGAGTGAACTCAATCCGTTTACATCTCGATTAAAGAGCCCTAGTCAGCCACTCTTTTGTTATTGTTTTTAGTCGATATCAGACAACGAATTACGTGAAGAAATCTTGAAATAGTATTCTAAAAACAAAGTTTTATTATTCATTTATTGAATTCAATCGCAAATATTGCATTGCATTCCCTAAATCAGCCGATGGAAATGGATGCTTTCTCTGTCTCGGTATGTTGCTAGGCGGACAAAATGGAGGCTGACAGAGGCTCTTTAAAGATGCTGTGTCCGATGGGTGTGACAACGTTATGATTGGTTTGCTGTGTTTATCTAATACGGTGAGAAACTTTCAAATAACACCATTAGTTTGTTGTTCTATGACTTCGTATCACATAAATCAGGTTTAGACCAAAGGATGTATCGAAATTCCACGAGATTTTAACGGATTGAGTTCACTACTTTTACCGATTCCTCATTAGCACAGAGTTTTATGGGCTACGAAACTATTCGTCACGCCCATCGGTGTCTTTAATTTCGATCCATCCTTTGAACTAAAACTGGTTGAAGTGACACATAGTAATAGAACAGCAAACTAATAGTGCTATTTTGAAAGTGTCTTGCGGTATGGGTCTTTATCACACGGTAGCCATCGGACATATGATCGTTAATGATGCCCCTGTTGGAAGAGGCACTGAAGATCAAATAGCTGAGTGACAGAGCGGACAGAAGTTTAAGGACGCGATCTCTTGTTCATACGCTCGGTGCTTGCACGTGCTGCACATCCAGAACTGGTAATCAAGTAGAGGTCTTCCCGTCACTATGCACGTGGGGAACTTGGTATCGCAGTTAGGACAGGACTGACTCCTGAAAATGAGCACCCGAAATAATACAGGTGAGGAAGAGAAGCTACCATAATAACCATCGCCTCCATCACCACCACCTAGCTGTTCAATCCCACTATACAGCTACCACTGCCCTACTGCTACCGCCCAACCATTAACTCTTCCAACCGCCCTACCGCTACCCAACGGCCCTACCGCTACCGCTGCCCAACGGCGCTACCGCTACCGCTGCCCAACGGTCCTACCGCTACCGCTGCCCAACGGCCCTACCGCTACCACTGCCCAACGGCCCTACCGCTACCGCTGCCCAACGGCCCTACCGCTACCGCTGCCCAACGGCCCTACCGCTACCGCTGCCCAACGGCCCTACCGCTGCCCAACGACCC
Source organism: Scolanthus callimorphus (assembly GCA_033964015.1). Classification (NCBI taxonomy): domain Eukaryota; kingdom Metazoa; phylum Cnidaria; class Anthozoa; order Actiniaria; family Edwardsiidae; genus Scolanthus; species Scolanthus callimorphus. The sequence continues at coordinate 7,349,219 of CM066925.1, forward strand.
TACCGCTACCGCTGCCCAACCATTATCAAATGAACGCAAGCGCAGGCGCAAGGATATCAAACTCATAAAATTCCCTACGCGGTTTACACTTAAACGCAAGAGCAGACGCTAGCGCAAGGAAATCCACACGTTGCGTGCCCTTGTGCTTGCGCCTGTTTCTAGTGTGAATCAAGCGAACGCAAACGCTAGCAAAATGATTAATTTTGATTTAAGCTTGTGCTTGAGTTCGTGTGTCTGGAAAAACGATAGATCAAAAAGTGCCGTGACAAAGTTGTGCCTCAACGCGACCGTGACCGTGACCGCGACCGCGACCGTGACCGTGACCGCGACCGCGACCGTTCCCGTTCCGCGACCGTGACCGTGCCGCGACCGTGACCGTGACCGTTCCGCGACCGTGACCGTGCCGCGACCGTGACCGTTCCGCGACCGTGACCGTGCCGCGACCGTGCCGCGACCGTGACCGTGCCGCGACCGTGACCGTGCCGCGACCGTGCCGCGACCGTGACCGTGCCGCGACCGTGACCGTGCCGCGACCGTGACCGTTCCGCGACCGTGACCGTGCCGCGACCGTGACCGTGCCGCGACCGTGCCGCGACTACTCGATTTCATTCCGTACCTACAGATATCTACAGCAGGCCAGGTTCCGTGCCGCTCCGTGTCGCGGCACTTTTCACAGTCATTCGAAATCTGCTCTATCTATTTGTTAAGTATCAGATGCATCTGACCGACTCACCAATCATGAATCATGGTCTCGCAGTTCGTACACTCAATTTTGTTGCCTCGAGAGTCCTTGGGTGAATGTCTGGAGAGAGAAAGAGAAGGTTTGCGGCCGTCAAGTTAATAAACCAAATCGGCTAACGGTGTTTACATCTCGTTGCCACCCAATTCAGATCATGTGATGATTCCTGTGGAAGGATACTTTTGTTAGTTCTGCACATACACTCGTGCACGCGGTTGATAGGTTCGCCTTAGTTTATGCGTCTGTCGTAGGTTATATTTACGATGAAAATCATTTGTGTAATGATTTTAGCGAGCACAAACTAATTAATTAAGTACGCGCTTTTTAACAATTTACACAGGTATCCTGATAATTCTCGATACTGTCCAATAGGCAGAGAATCAGACCATCCCCCTAACAACAACAACAACAACAACAACAACACAACAAACAACAACAACAAAACAAACAACAACAAACGATTTTAAAGTGATACCATGTTTCTCTTGTAATGGTTCTCTTAAGCCTGGTGCACACTTGCGACATAACGACATAAAAAAAATGTCACGCGAACAAAATTTAGTGGTTTCAAGTTGAAGTCGTCAAAAAATACATAAGATTGCTTTGGTGAAGTAATCTAATGAAGATCCATGGAAAATATTGATTGTTTCAATTATTTTCCCGTACTTTTTTCGTTGCAACATAACGTCCTTATGTCGTTATGTCGCTAGTGTGCACCGGGCTTTATACTTGTGAGCCCAACTGAAGAGTTGCGACACGCAGCACTCACTTTGTAAATATCTCTAACGCAAGCTCCTCGAATGATTTCCTCTGCTCATCCGTTATAGTGTCCAGTAACTCCAGCTTGATAAACGCCTGTAGGTGAAACAAACAGCACACCTTCCTTATTCATATTCAAGTGGAAACACAGTCGACAAAAGCAGAGAACACTTGATTACAAACACAATGCTTGCACGTGCAAATCCATGAAGTCAAATGCACTTTCAGCCGTTTTCTTCCGAGCTACATACGACGTCAGCTGCGTAGTTTTACGAACTGACAAGAACAGAACATAGATGGTGATTTTGCTACATGGTATGTCTGCAAATGGATGTCAATTCATATTTTGAGGTCAAGGTCAATATCAACCCTGCTGTGAAATCTGAGCAATTTGTAGAAAAACTCAACACAAACTATAACTCGCTAATAAGGATGCAGAAACAAGAAGAATAATTATGTACAGTCGAAGCTCTCTGTGCGACCGCTCTCGTAAGCGACCAGCTCCCATAACGACCATTTTCCCGAAACCCCGTTTGAAATGTCACATAAACTCTGTTATTTTAAGCTCTCGTAAGAGGCCGCCTTATCGATGCGACCAGCTCCGTTAGCGACAACAATTTCAAATCACCAACAGAGATTTTATATTGTTTTTTAAGCTCTCGCAGGCGACCACAGTACTTTTTGTCTTTAAAACATCAGTCATCACCTCATAAATATCTAAACGGATACAAGCTGCACCGGTGAAATACTTTTTTCTTTGTACATATTTGCGGTTATCTATTCTTGATTAAGTCGGGAATAAATCAAACTATTTTAAGCATTAGTATCACATGTTTTGTTCTAGATTATTTTACTAAGCTCTCGTAAGCGACCAACACCTATTGTTCAAGTAGGAAGCCGCTTGATGATCGCTTCCGAGAGCCGTTCTCGTAAGCGACCAGTTCCGTTAACGACCGCAATTTTCAGTTCCAGAGGTGGTCGCTTACGAGAGCTTCGACTGTATATTAATTAAGAATATATAATTATAGTTTTTAATCTTTTTATCTTTTTACTATGCCATGTGGTTTCTTATTTCTTTAATAGTTTAATATAATATTATTAGACTATTTATTGACAAATGTATCATTGTAATTGTTGTATATATTTTTTTTCTTTTCCTTTTCTTTTCTTAGAGAATTGTAAAGCGCTATGAACAATTAAAGAGCCTCTGTCAGCCTCCATTTTGTCAGCCTAGCAACATACCGAGAAAGAGAAGCATCCATTTCCATCGGCTGATTTAGGGATGTAGTGCAATATTTTCGATTGAATTCGATAAATGAATAGAAAACTTTGTTTTTTAGAAGACTATTTCAAGATTTCTACACGTAATTCGTTGTCTGATATCGACAGAAAACAATAACAAAGGAGTGGCTGACAAGGGCTCTTTAAACGTTGGTGGCAAAACAGCGTACAACGTAGTCCACAGCTACCACATCGTAGTTCAACAACAGAGAGTTTAAGAGACGTGATGGAGGACGCGGTGGTAGAGGACGTGGTGCTGAGGCGAGGCCTTGACAAATCTTAAATTTGATTGGTCTGTAGCTTCCGCACGCAGGCATTCGCGAGTGCACGCGTTCCCTAACGTTGAGTTGGTTTGGCACGTCAGGGAATTTCTGCAGAAACCCACCCACGGGAAAAGCTGGATTTCCCATGGTAGAAGAATGGAAAGTGTGTGGATTTCCCATGGCTATTTATGGGAATTCAGAACAGTTCCCATGCGTGTGCCTTCGGAAATCCTGTTTTTCCCTAGCCGTGCCAAAATCGGTCCGGCACCGCAGGTCCCGTGTGAACGCGCGACGGTACCGTACCAGATTCTACCGGTCCGGTTTTGTACCGGTCTCGTGTGAACGGGGGCTAACACTGTGGCTCACCTTGGAGCAAGTCCCGAACGCTTTATTAGCACAGCTGACCAGGGCCAGTAGAGAGTAGACACACGACGCGTCCATAATGTCTTCGTATTCACGAAGGTGCATGGCCTACAATCATAATATATAGATTTAGCCACTGGCTAAAAGCGGAGCTCCCGGTTACATATTTTTCTGTGTTGGGGTCTTGGTTTACCTGTGTGGGGGCGCGCAGACACGGACGCGCCAGCGATACCCAAATGGAATACCGCTGAAACCATGAAAATGAAGTCGATCGTTATACCTGAGTTCTACTTTGAGCTATTGTATTCTTCCTGCGATACCTATGGTGCTCCGCTCTAAGGAGCTCCGCTACAAACATACACGTACAACAAGTCGCATGTACAAGCGCTGCACAGTAAAGGATAACATGAACTCACTATCTTCAATCTGATTTGCTAATAGGGTGAGCTTTTGAATGGTTTGCTTGTGCAATGATTTTCTGCTATACACTGTATAGTAAACTTGTTTATTATTATTAGACAAGCAAATAACAGTCGGGACTAATCGTGTAGTTCGTACAAAGTTGTAGAGCGGTTTTCACATGAATGTCGTGAAAACATTGCAATTGAGCAATCACTAGCCAATCAGAATCGAGAGAAATCACGACTTGCTCCTAAATGGCTTTTTTTCTCAGCCAATTGCAAACCGAATCAATTACTAAGTAGAGCGGATTTCAGATGAATGTCGTGAGTAATTACACAATTGTATTTACTACAGAATTTGATTGGCGGAGAAAAACGAGCAGCCAATGAGAACACAAAGCAATGGCAAGAGCTTTGCGCTCAACTCACCGTCTTCATACTGGCGTCAATAGCGCCTTCGTAGAGCTGCCTCTGGGCCAGTAGGAAGAAGTGATAAGCCTGGAATAGAAAGTGTCGATAGTTGAACCACAAGCACGTACGGTAAACGAGTAACATACAATCACGATCAGTCATGATTGACCCTACCACACAATAGAGTGTTTATATTTGTACCACAAGCACATACGGTAAACGAGTAACATACAATCACGATCAATCATGCAATCGGATTGACCCTACCACTCAATAGAGTGATTATATTTGTACCACAAGCACGTATGGTAAACGAGTAACATACAATCACGATCAATCATGCAATCGGATTGACCCTACCACACAATTGAGTGTTTATATTTGTACCACAAGCACATACGGTGCAATGAGCACATACGATGCAATGAGCCGCACCATTAAGTGCTTGCCGACATTTGCGTATGTGATACATATGGGAACTGGATTAAACCAGCGCGATATAACGGGGGCGAGCAAACATCGCCTTCAGACTTTAGCCTGAGCTGTGAGGCCTCTACTCGGCCTAGTGACTCAAGTCTGTTATTGTTCTATTGAACTGTCGTCGACTAGCGCATTAACACATGATGATAGAGCGGATTCTAGATGAAAACTAATACACCAATCAGAAACGAAACCCACTCAACAACAAACTAATCAGAGGACGAAGGATGTACAGCTTGTGCTCATTCCTAAAACAGTCAAAGTGTGTTTGTTCTTTCTTCGCATTTTCATTGGCTGAGTAAACAAAGATCCAAAACCTGAACCAATAGGAACGCGTAGAATATTCTGATTTACCTCGGCTCCCCTCCAAGCGTTATCCACGAGTTTGCTCTCGTCTGTAGCAATAGAGTCCTCCTCCAACAAGCCAGCAAGCGCTGAAATCGCCTGCAAGCGAACCAGGGATTACAATGGGACAAGGAAGAACAAAAGACGAAAGAAAAGCCGCTAATGACACTGAAAAAGAGCCTTCCTTGATACTGCCTAATTAAACTGACGCCGCCAATTACGAAACACTAGGTTATTGCGCACTACATAGAAGTATAAATACCACCTATCTGACAACTCAGCGTTCACTAACTCTGGAAGATGACTTACGCTAAGGTTGTCGTTATGTCAGTCCCATCAAACAGTCCTTTCAGGACCACGACATCCACCCGGATAAGCAAATAACAAATATTGTTACTTTAACAATTATTCATTCGGCTGAGTTAAGGCCACTCATTACACTTAGGAAGAACGTGCCATGGCAAATTTGCACGAGATTATTCTCATTGTAAGTACAAAGAGCTGGAGCCCTGAACTGTGAGGGTAGTGACATCGAGACGAGACCTCGGTTAACAAACATTGGGCATTTATAAAACTATGCCACTAAGTACTACTGGAACTGCTGAGACTTATCTGCCTGACTCTACCTCTTCATAGACACACTGCCTTTCCTGCAAACAGAACAGCAAAATAATTGGCAATATTCGTATTCAAACAGTCAGACTGGGACGAACACTTTTAAGAGGCTGTCACGCAACTGCGCATCTAAAAACAAAGAAGTATCGTCCCGTAACGATGGCCAGCGAAGGCTGAAAAGCACGAAAACAATCCGTTTTAATCTCGCTATTTCTCGACCCATCCGACCAAATGTTTAATAATAATAATAATAATGATGTTTTAGGAGCATTTCACGAAGTCTCAATGCTCTTACAATTAAAAAGTATAATATACAATCAATTAACAATCAATTTTGAATATATCGATTTACAAATATTCTAAAAACAAGAAAAATATCGTAGATATAGAGAAGATTGAATATAAGAGTAAAAAATAAAAATTAAATTAAAACTAAAATTATAAGCAATACAACTAGCAACTATAAAAGACCCAAGTACAATACTAAAATATAAAAAATGTATAAGCAATACAACTAGCCACTATAAAAACCCAAGTAATGCTAAGAAATACTAAAGATGTATAAGCAATACAACAAGCAACTATAAAACCAAGTACAATACTAAGAAAACTAAGAGAACTGTTTAAAGAGATGGTCTTGAGACGTGACTTAAAATGTACAATGGAAGAAGCATTCCTTACGGCCTCAGGCAAAGCATTCCATAGTTTCGGTGCGCATACTGAAAAAGCTCTATCTCCATAATAAATTGTGTTGGTTTTGGGACAGTTAATAGAGATAGGCTAGAAGATCGCAAAGTACGTATAGGTTGGTAGCGGTGAAGAAGTTCAGAAATATTGAGGAGCTGCGCCATGAAGTGCCTTGTAAGTTAGAAGGAGGATCTTATAGATAATCCGCGATTCAACAGGTAACCAATGTAAGTTACGAAGGACAGGAGTGATATGCTCATACTTTTTTGTACGTGTTTACGTTTTACATATTCTCCAATAGTCCTAAGTTTTACTCAGTGATCGTTCTTTGAGCATCGTATCGTATCTTGAGCGAAAAACATGTGTTAAGTACCTTGGAGTTCAAATCGATGAAACCCTCTCTTTTCGAGACCATATCAATACTGTATTAACTAAGATAAGTAGATCTGTCGGTATACTAGCTAAATTAAGACATTTTGTACCCTTTTCTATTCTTATGAATATTTATAATACATTAATTGCACTTACTTAATTTTGGCTTAATCACTTGGGGTACCGCACCCAAGTCCTATATTGATAAACTTCTCCTACTTCAAAAACGTGCTCTACGACTAATCCACTTTACTGATAGGAAAGAACATGCTATCCCCCTTTTTGTTGATGCTGGCATTCTACCAATTAACCTCTTATATTATGTATCTGTTGCGAATCTTATGTACGATGCTGATCAAAATATTGCGCCAAAAAATATCTTAAACTTGTTTTCTCGAACATCATCCAGACACCATTACTTCACCCGTTCTGTGTCCTCCCAAATTTCAACCGACAAAATGCGCGATTGAATATACTAAAAATGCTTTTTCACGTGTTGGGGTCAAAATTTGGAATGATATCCCCCTGAACCTCAGGCATCTTCCCAAAACAGATTCAAAAGAAATTAAGAAATTCTATTAGATATTCTAATGTCTGAAAATCGGTATAATATCGATGCAGATGAAATATCTGTATTGATTTCAAAGAAGACATAGATTATGCTCACTTTCTCGTTTCTTCTTCTTTTTCCTCACTCAATTCCTTTACTTTATCTTTTTTAATTTAAGTCTTAAAGCTATATGAAATATAAACCTCTTAATAGTCACAAGTAATTTAATTACTCTGAGAATCTGTAAGACTGGCCCGCCTCGATTAGTTTGTACTACCTGCAGGTCAGTCCGATTATTTATTTATACTTAGAAATATCCCAATAAAATGAAATGAAAAATGAAAAAAATATCGTGACAGCCTCCCTTTAAGTGAGGCTCATGCGGGTAATTTTTTGTTTCGCTATTTACAGCTCAGTGCACTTGATTTGGCTCGTTTTAAAAAATGGCGCACCATAGTAATCATCTTCGTAGTGATAAAGACTTAGAATTGAGACCATCCGTCTTTTGCTTTTACATGTAAAACCAATTGGTGCTTGTATGGCACTACAAACAAACGCAATACAAGATGTTTGATTTATTGATACAATTCTAATAGTCCAGTTTCGAATTTTCTTATCTACCGCTGAATAGGCATCACGGCGCATAAATACATTGGGAGCCTCGGTTTGAACCCGAAAGTTGCGAATACCAACGAGTCCAAAACGTTTTGTCTATTGTCTCCATTCAAGGTTCATCAGTTTCTCGTTGGTATTCACAACTTTTTCTACTTCAAACCGAGGCTCCTACTGTATTTATGCGCCGCCGATGCCTATTCAGCGGTAGATTAGAGAATTCGAAACTGGACTATTGGTCCTACTTTTTAGTATTTTTTTCTAACCATAAAGCGGACCTATAAGTACGGAGAGCGGGTTCGTAAGAACCCCCTTTCCTCAAAGCCTACGGGCCTGCCTTGATATTTCAACCCAATTATTGATAATTCTCGAAATCCTGATGAAACACGCTGTCTCGTATGTAGATGTTCAGGCAAGCCTGTGGCCGCGTAGCACTAAGTTCAACAGAGTGGAGATAAGGAATTAACCTTGTGTGAAGCTAACGTGCTAATGAAATGGTCCCATGTGTGCTTCTGAGCGTTAGCCCTAGTAAGCGGAGAAAGAGAAAAAATCTCTGAAACACTCAGAGATCTCTGAAATCTCTGAAACACGCTGTCTCGTGTTTGATATTATTCTTCAAGAAACCGAAAACGAAATTTCAAATAAAAACCACAAACGAGAGACGCAGGCTTACATTACCTCGCGCTTGTTCCGCTTGTCTTTGCCGCCAGCTGTTTTCATACTGCTCATCTTGATGTGTTCGTGATATTCCTCCACCTAGAAGTGTCGGCAAGAAATATATCAAGTCAGAGAAAGAAGAGAATCCATCTCCATCGACCGACATTTTCGGATCCGACATGTTCGATTGAGAGCGGTAAAACTGATTACATTTTTTTAGATGATCATTTCTCAACTCATTTTAAATAGCCTCACTCAACCGCCATTTTGTCGGCCTAGCAACATACCGAGATAGAGAAAGCACCCATTTCCATCGGCTGATTTAGGGGATGTAGTGCAATATTTGCGATTGAATTTGGTAAATAAAGAAGAAAACTTTGTTTGTAGATAGTTATTTGGGGATTTCAATAACAAAGGAGTGGCTGACACGGGCTCTTTAAACTAAGACAATAAAAAGCATGAAGGAGGCCGGGATTGGATACGTGGCCCTAAATTGCAAAGGTTTTTGTGATATTATTTCTTTTTTTTTCTCTACTTTAATTCCACTTACCAACAAAGCAGCTAGGACATATAGTTTCTTGTCACGTAGAGGGTTCGTTCGTGGATCTGCAGTCTCCTTGGCAAGCTAAAAAGATCGTTAAACACGAGTAGAACACTCTGCTATCAGTTACTGGTCAGCGTATTCACTTCACTACGGTAGACGATACAGAAAACGTATTCCTGTTTTGACTCTTCACACTCCCGCCTACCCTAGTAGCCGTTTCAGATCACATAGAATTCCCAAGAGCATTCCCTTTCTTAATCTGCTACTCAAGGAAGGATATATGAATATGGAAGCATTCCAAACAATGAAGGATTGTTCAATGAATGAGCCGTGATCTGAAATGGGAAAACATTGCGCTGGCATTCGTTTCCTTGTCGTCAACCTATGCTTTCGACTTGAACGCTCGAAAAGTAATTGTGAGGCCATAACACCATTTTCTTTTCGGGGTAGGCGTAAGTGGCTGTCACCAGAGCCTCCCCCGCGAGGTAACGAGCCAGGGAGCTCTGGGTACGAGAATGTCTCCGAAATTAGTTTGAAAGCATCGCGAGTGGGCAGGGTCACTAAAATTATTATACTGAAAACAATAAGTCGCCTATAGAAACTTGTATTACTTGCGTAAAGATATATTGAATACCCAATCTCGTTCTCAGAGCCTACTCCGCTGTTGTTGTTTGTCGTAGGCTCTGGTGGCAGACAATCGTAGCCGATTCTGATTAGCCGATATTCCCACCCGCCATTTTGAAGTTCGCCTAACCGACAAAGATGGTCACCATATATAGAAAACCGGATGTCCTAGATTCTAGGACATCCGGTACCGTCTGCGTCCAGAGCCTCCGAGTCAGCATGACCGAGAGGCTCTGGGAACGAGATTGATTGAATACCTTAAAGAGAAGTTTGGCAGCGTCGATAAAATGATTGGCCTTCCGGTAGCTTATTTGCTGTTAAGGAAATAGCTGACGAGAAACAGTGATCAATCGACGCGGACACATAAAACCGCCCATTATCACCATAAGTGATACTGGTGTTTTTGCTGAGTCGCAAAAGGCGGGTTGTCTTATTTCAGTAACCGCCCTGAGGAAGGACTGAAAGTAAAAGTCCGAAACGTCGGCACAAATCTTGTCTGTTTTGTCCTTTTTCTCTATTCGTCTTATTGGAGGAAATGCTTGCGCCGAGGTCGTTATCTATGTCTGGCTCGTAGAGCGATGACAGGAAGTGAGTGACGTACTCCTAGCTTTAGCTTATAGGGTATTGAATCTTGGGAGTTGTCCTCTTTTCATGCAAGAATTCCAGTGAGACACATCTGCGTTCTCATTCGTTGTTTGTGGATAAGGATACAGCTCAATAGCGTTCAAAGTCCTGTTCTTGTCCAGTAAGTGCGAGGCGTACTTGGCGAGGAGCGTGTCGATCTCCTTGACGTTGTGTTGTTTAGCAAGCTGTATCGCGAGGTCCCACTCGTTCAGCTGGACACAGCAATCGATGGCTTCTTTTACTTTACCCGTCTGTAAAGACAAAACATCTGTCAGGTTGTTGGCCCGGAACATAAAGAGTCGGGGAAATACGAGGCACAAAATCCCTGAACTTGTCGCGCAACATTGTTGCGTTGCAAGTTGATGATCGATGTTGCGCGTTATTCAATCGGGCGTTATTCAATCTGCGCGTTATTCAACCGCAACTTGTCGCGCGACAAAAGCATTTGCTGCAAGTTGTAAAAACTTGTTGCGCGAAGTAGAGCGCGGATCTTCATTGAGCCACAAATCCTGGCTTTGTTGCTCGTTTTTCATTAAGCACTCAACTTATCGCGCAACATTTTTCCTACAATTCAAGTTGATTAGTCAATAGAGATGATGTGCTAAGGGGCAACATCCGCCTTGGGCTCGAATGTGTGATAATCGAAACAAAATGTTGCGCGACAAGTTGTGAATTTTATGAAAAACGAGCAACAAATTTTAGACTTGCAACGCAGCAATGTTGCGCGACAAGTTGAGGGATTTTGTGCCTCGTATTTCCCCGGCTTTAGCTGCAATAGGCATGTGAACTGCATTGGCCCAAGCCATTCATATAAACAGTCTCCTTCTGATGGGGCGTTCATTAGTAGTTTTGACTGGCTCAGACGAAAGGCCCACGCTTGAATGCAGTGTGAATGAGTTGTGGGCGCTAACCTTTGTGTAGGCGGCAACAGCCTGTTCACACATGCCCACCGTTTTGAACATCGCAGCGATTTCCTGAAGAAAAACAACAATGTATGCCAGGGTTTGACTCTGAAACCTTTACAAATCTTTCGCACATGTCGGTGTAGCCTGAATTTCAGCCGTCTTTTCTTCCTACACTCCAACGTTGCGGGAGAAAAAAAAGACTGAACGCCGACTTCCAAAAACGTGCCCAGGAGTTGCGTGATTCTCAAGATCTTGAGAATGGATGGTGATTGGTCGATTTTTGTAATGAGCTTAGCTTACAGAGAAACCAGTCACGTGCTAACCGCATGATGGTGATTTTACTTGGCTTGGTTTACAAAGAAACCAGTCACGTGCTAACCGCATGACAGTGGTCACTACAAGAGTGACATGCAAGTTTAGAAACCTTATATCTATAAGGTCGCTGAATCTCGAAACCATTTTTTGGTCCTGTCGGTGAATGGTAAATGCGAGATTTTCCGAGACAGCGAGGTCACGCCTAAAATATCGAGATCGAGACGATAAATATCGCTTCTCATACATTCTCTATATTTTGCGTTAATTTGTGAGAAAACAAGATTGCGATATGAGCTCTCTAAAACCCCGAGATTCAAGATTCAATAAGAATTTCGCGAGATTCTTCAATTTCCGGGCGACCATTCGTCACCCATTATAACGAAACATATCCTTTCTACTTACCACCAGCAGTTTGTGGTTCTCAGGCAAGTTATTGACCATACTCTCTAGCCCGACATAGTCTTCCAACATGTAATAACAGTTAGCAAGTCTCTCCTGGTTACGGCCCTGTACATAGTACGTCACCGCGTTCTGCCATTTCTGCGGTCGGCGTAGTAATCCCCGATAGCGTTCCACGCTTGCTCCAGCAACTGGTCGTCACCTGGCAACGCGAGAGATTATTGTCTGTCATGGATGGCACATGGCACGACACGGCACTACATGGCATCACGACATGGCATGGCATGACAGGACACGACACGGCATGGCATCACGACACAAACGACATGACATGAGACGGCATGGCATGACGAGACGACATGACATGACAGGGCATGACGACATGACATGACACGACGCGGCATGAAATCACATGATGCGACACAACACGACATGGTACGACCCGACCTGACCAACAGAGAGTCCATTCACATTAGACAAAGATAATGGGGAGCCCGTGTCAGCCACTCCTTTGTTGTTTTCGTTGGACATTAGAAGACGAATTACGTACAGAAATCTCTAAATCAACATCTAAATCAATCAATCTAAATCAGCCGATGGAAATGGATGCTTTCTCCGACTTGGTATGTTGATATGCTGTCAAAATGGCGGCTGACACAGGCTCTTCAACTCACCTCCACCACCCCCTGTTTTGAGCAACTGTACCACCCGGAACCAGTCCCCCAATTTGAGTCTGAGATCGACAGCCAAGTCCCGCCTGTCCATTTCTAGGTAGAGCCGCTCAGCCTCCTCGAAACGCTTGAAGTACGCGGCTACCTCCGCCTTTTTCTTGTTCTCATTCTAATAATAGAGAGGAAGACAGCATGGTGTTTGCGCAGGAAACAGTAACATGTAAGGGATGCCAAGTTGTTTTGACATATAGGCGGGAATGTTTCTTGAGGGCGAGCAATGTTAGCGTAAAACATAAAATGCAGTCCCCAAAGCTTTCTGCCTCACACACCAGCACCGAAACGTGTGCGTAAAATGTATGTAATTTAGAAGAATTAAAAACAGAGTCGAGCCGAGCCTGGCCCGGCAGCATTCGTTATCCGTCGGAGGTCGGATCCCCCTGGGTGCCCTTGGTCAAGAGCGGACCGCCCCTCTTGCGACTCGCATACAAATATGGCGCCCAGTTCGAAAAGCCATTGTTCTGGACTGACTAGCCTCGAAATCACGTGAAAACAAAAAAGCATTTTTGCACGAATTCGAGGCTAGTCAGTCCAGAACAATTTTTTTTTTCAAACTGGGCGTCAAATATGAATTCGGTGTATGCCTCCTAGTAGCGAGTCGCAAGTGGGGCAGTCTGATTCTATTACTCGCAGGATCATAAGATCGTGGGTTTTTTTCATGCATTTTTGTTCCCAATCGCCCACCATGGATCTAGGTAAGTATATCTTTACTGAAAATCAGTGTGACGAGTATTGGGCGGGAAGATGTGGCCAATCGCCACGATTACTCCGATAGCTAGCGGTCGCACAATCCGCAGCACCCCGATACTCAGCCCAAACTTGTGGAATACTAGTTTTAAGTAAGACAATGCGTGATTATCCTCACGTCAAGTTTGGTGAGTCTCTTGACAAATCGGATCCCTTGGTAGTCTTGACATCTGACGAACGCCTTGTCCGCTACCTCTAGTTCCAGTCTCTCTAATGAGCTCTCGGCTAAGAGGCGCCTGTGGGGAGTTTACACACATGGCATATCATTTTCAGGGACTCACTAAATATGCCATACTTAGTTTGTGAGTCCCTGAAGAAGATTTATATATTGAATCGAAACCAGAAGTCTTCGCTTTGAGCATATCATTTGACAGGCGATCATCGATATCTGGCCATATTCGGAAAGTAAGGTTCTTCAAAATATCAACGGGTACTCCGCACCTAACCCAAGGGAAAGTTTTACGAGGCTCAGGAAGGAAAAGCCGTGAAACTGACCTAGTGCTTCCAAGGCCCAATACTAATTTCCCTTAAGCGTTGCTTTAAGTACAGTTGGTGCAATGTTCTGGAACAGCCTTCCAAGAAGGTCTCAAGCGCCGGATTGACTCTATTTTAGTAATCGCAACAAAACTTTATTATTATATGCAGTTTAATAAGCACAGCCCCCTGGAAACCAGCGTGTACTGAATTATTAGTACTCGTTGTGAGAGGTCGCTGTGTCTAAATAAAATTGTCTGTATGTATGTTCTATTTATTTGCATGGAAAATACCTTGTGCAGACCTTCTACCCATTTAACTTGTCACAGATAACACCCTATGGTAACCTCGACCTCTTTAGGGGAAGCCTGGAATTGTCCGCATTAAAGCGCCCGTGTCAGCCACTCCTTTGTTGTTGTTTTCGTACTATATAACGAATTACGTGTAGAAATCTCTAATCAACATCTAAAAACAAAGTTTCAGATTTGAATTACCAAATTCAATCGAGAAATTGCTCTACATTCTCGAAATCAGCCGATGGAAATGGATACTTTCTTCGACTTGGTATGTTGCTATGCTGTCAAAATGGCGGCTGACACAGACTCTTTAACTTCTGCACGTCATTGTTTCGGAAAATCACGGTTGGGTGCCCCAGAGATTCTTAGCGGAGCTCCTTAGAGCGGAGCACCATAGGTATCACAGAAAGAATACAATAGCTCAAAGTAGAACTCAGGTATAACGATCGACTTCATTTTTCATGTTCAGCGGTATTCCCATTTTGGTATCGCTGGCGCGTCCGTGTCTGCGCCCCCCCACACAGGTAAACCAAAACCCCAACACAGAAAAATATGTAACCGGGAGCTCCGCTTTTAGCCAGTGGCTAAATCTATATATTAATCATCTCGTGTGTTACTTACCAGAGACGCGGGTGAGGTTGTCCTCGATAAACTGGTATGCATCAGGATGCCAACTTTCTCCAACAGGTCACGCGCATCACGCAAGGACTATTATAACACAACGCATTTTTCGTTAATACGTACAAACATTCTTCCACAGACACACCATCGGGACGGTAGTGACTATCGTTTCATACAGGTGACTCTTGTTTTAGCAAGTAGAGCAGCAAGAAAAGCGCCAAGTTTACTGACAAGGCAAAACAAGTAATCGCCTATTGTATGGCCTACCTTGACCTCCAGGTCAATCAGGTTCTCTTTGGTTGGGTGTTCAGAGTCCTGTCAAAGTAACAACATCATATATGAAAAAAAAAACTTAGAAAGAGAAACAGAAAGGACCATTCAAACTACACAACGTCCGCCTATCGAATAGAATAGTACCGGCATGGACTTATGATACTAAGAGAATACTGACCTGATCTGACGTACTGTGTTTGAACCAAAAGTAACAAATTAATGCACCATACAAAACTTGACCGCTTAAAGGGGCACTGTCACCATTTTACTCGATTTTAGGGTTAATGTAGGTACCTTAAATGCATTCAGATTTACAAGAATTGAACAAAATAATCATCTAGGTTTGTTAAATAACCTTTCAGCTACAAGATGAGTACAAATTTGGAGAATTTTCGTGTGTTATCGAGCGGATGGAATTGGATTGTAAAATGACATTTGTAATTTCGTATCAGGCTGAACAGTTTTCAAACTTGGAAATTTGATAGCAAAAGCTGTTAAATCTTACGTAGGAATGCCTATATGGTTCAAATTTCAGTTCCTTTCTCTTTCTAGGACATAACACAGTATACATAGGATTCTGAGTTGTTTATGTAGATCACTGGTCATATTTTTTAATATTTTGTTGAAACAACCCGGGACCCGGGGACTCAGTGACAGTGCCCCTTTAATTTCAGAAAGTTAGAAAAGTGCCATCACAGACAGGCCCAGTGTAACTGCTCAGCCTTCAAGTGCGATAAGAAACTTCAGTTACTTATGGCAGTTAGAAGCAAGTTTGTCACGATGCAACTGCAGGTACCCCCTTGAGCCACCTTAAAAAACTTATGGCAGTTAAAAGCAAAGTTTGTCACGAACCTTCATAATTTCGTCTAGTAGCACGGCCTTGACTTCAAGATCGTTAAACTGACAAATGTACCCAGAACTGAGGATGGGCTCCTGATAAGAACAAATGCATAATGAATGACCTCAATATTCACGGATATTTCTTGGAGGGATTGGGTAAGTGACACTCGAGGTCATCCTATAGAACAGTAGCGAAAGAAAAATGTATTCTGCGCGCGCTGTGAATACTTTATTGATTTCTGGATATTTCCCAGTGGCGTTATTTTTTCGTTCAACTATGCGCGCTGCATCTTGTGGGACGAACAATGGTTCCTGTGACGTAACAATGGTTCCTGTGACGTAACAATGGTTCCTGTGACGTAACAATGGTTCCTGTGACGTAACAATGGTTCCTGTGACGTAACAACAAGACAACGTCTTTCTTCTTCTTTCATCTACATCTACATCTACTTTGACTGATAAAACCAATTCCGGTATCACATCAGTATAAATAAAATATACAAATCTATCTAGATATTCATTGGAGCTTTCTTTGTCTTGTTGTTTACGTCACAGGAAGCATTGTTCTGAACAGCTGAGATACATCGCGATACATCGCGCATGCATCGCGGATATAACATAGAGGATTTACATGGCCGCGCGGAGATACGAATTTTATCTTCGAGTGTTGAAAATTTATCTGTTAGAAATTTTTAACACGAGAAGATAAAATTCGTATCTCCTAGCGGTCATGTAATGTTCTGTTTATTATATAAACATCAATGAAATACCAAATTCAAATTTTATTTGAGTTAAGCTTAAAAATCGAGCATTCAGCAAAGGCAAGTGTGATATTTTCACATGTGAAAATAATATGATATTTTCACGTGTGAAGATATCAAGTTTTCGCGCGGGAGATCACCTGGTATTTCATTGGTGTTTATATAATAAAAAAATTAATAAAATCTTCACGACGCACTCAAAACATATTTTTCTTTCGCTACTGTTCCCTTGGATAATTGATTTTTTTGATGAAATGTGGTTGATTTCTGCCTTGAGTGGCACTTTAAAATAACCGTCATGAATCCAGAAAAACAATCTTAAAATCAACCTACTTGACTTGTAGCGACAACAAATTTTCTCTACTAATAAAAAAATTCGAAATAACACGATAACAAGAAGAATGATATTTAAGATACGTAATTTGCTTAGATTTTAACCCCTGAAAACAGAGCTATTTTGAAGTAGGCGGCTGCTCAAAAGTGGCCGGCAGCAAAAGAAAGCCTGACGGCCAACATGCGAATTTCGTAGCCTCGACGGAACAAGTAGTTTCCTCGCCAAGCCAATTCTGACATGAGATGAGCTTCAAGCTGCATTTATCAAAGTTTTGTGTTTGAACTTTTTTTGTCTCGCATTCCGGCGATTAAACGGGAAGGTCGTTCTGACAGCTCGGTAAAAATACGACGGTCATCTCTAGTATTCGAAAATAGGAAGAGCTCACAAAGAGTAAGCGACTCCACACTATTTTGACGGTGGTCTTGGAGCGAGCAAAAAAAAAAAAAACGATTGAGGGGAGGTGGAAAAGAAAAGATAAACTTTACAACTGCATGCAAACGGCTAACATCACTTCCATCATACCTCGGGATCCAAGTTTCGGAAGATGTACATCCGGGTTTTCTCCATCATTGCAAACAGCTCCGAGTTGTCCTGTATTTTAGAAAAGACACAATAGAGCGACAGTGTATTGATAAATCACAAGATTTATAAAACGTCGCAGGCGTTTCGACATGTTTCACTGTGATGCGGATGCGATTTCTTCAGATCAACAATAAAATGACAAATATCGCAGAGCCAAATCGACTGCAAACACCGCGCGACATGAACCGCCGAAGAAACATCACATTCACCTCAAATCGCAGCGTGTGAACGGGCTTTTATGAAACAACAACTGCAGCGACAACAACAATAAAAGGAGCACCAGCAGCAACAACAACAACAACAACAAAACCACACAACAACAGCAACAACAAACAACAACAACAACAACAGCAACAACAACAACAACAACAGCAACAACAACAACACAGCAACAACAACAACAGCAACAACAACAACAACAACAGCAACAACAACAACAACAACAACAACAACAACAACAACAACAACAACAACAACAGCAACAACAAACAACAACAACACACAGCAGCAACAACAGCATCACAGCAACAGCGACAGCAACAGCGACAGCAACAGCAACAGCAACAGCAACAACACAACTTACATCAGCCCATTTCATGTCCCACACGTCTTTTCGTTCAAACTTGAGGTGTTCCCCTATAACCGTCTCATTTCTGGCTGGGTCGGTCTTACGAACATCCTATTGATTCAAATAAAAACATCCCGATTTAGTATAATTATTCGCGTGAAATATGTTTTTGCCTACCACATGCGACAACCTATCAAATGTAATTAAAATTTAAAGGAACTCCAAAATTTGACAAGGCACTGGCGAGGGACGAGGGGTTTTCGAATTCAATATTTTTACTAATTGGATAGCATGGGGTACTGTTATTTATTAGTGCCAAGCAGAGATCGAGAGCTCAGTCAATACAGTTCAGAGGAAATTAAACAGCTGACAAATAACAGGAGAAATAACATCTCCAAAATTTGAGAAGGCCACAACAAACTTACTAGGTCAAAAAACGTCAAGACGCCAGAAATGTCAATGATTGCGAGACGCCTGTAAGGAAGGAGATGACAGTAATAAATACAAACTATATGAGTTTTACACTTTAATGAAAAGAGAAGTAGCCTGAATTTCAACCGTCTTTTCTTCCTACCCTCCAATACTCGTTGCGGGAGAAAACAAAACGACTGAACGCCGACTTCCACAAACGTGCCCAGGAATTTTGACTTTGCCCCGAGGAGCAAAGCGAAGCTGAAGCCACAAGCTCTGAGTTGCCCGAGCTGTGAGTTTCTCATAAACAACACAAACAGAGTTTGTGCAGAGTTTCAGCCTCTGGTTCCCAGGTTAGAATGTCGCCCAACCCTCCATACACTCCTAACATCGTAGTGGGCGAGAACCACATGGACGTACAGCTCTTTCAATGAAGCTTGTCCGTCTTGTAAGCTCAAGTCTACGCTACGCGCCCAGACCGAAACACAGTATGGGTAGAAACTAAATATCCTATTTTGACGATACCTCGCTGGTCAGAGTGCTACATTCTACGAAAGAGCTTTGTTTCAAGCTAGTAATGTCTCGAGTAGTTCATTAGCGTCGTACTCAAGCAGTGAGCCGATTGAAGACCTCCTACCAAGACAACTTCGGCTTCCGACAACGTTTTTTTGAAATAGCTGTATAAAAACCAGCCTTTAACATTGGCTGTGCGTGAGTGACTACTTACGTGGAAGAGCAATTGAGCGACAGTTGGTGTGGCCGGCAGTTCAGGACGTGCTTCATCTCAAGTGCTAGCTTAGGTAAGGAGTAGCGGTGGAATGTTCCTGATTCACGACCCTATAGAGAGAAACATATATGAGACGAGGGATACTGAGCTTTATAGACTACATGTAGTCTATAAGCTATATGCAGGAAAATGGTTCGCAAGCTCCGAAATTGACAAAAAAAAACTCCAGGAATTTTCAAGGACAACAACGCTTAAACCTTTGAAATGATTTTGTGAACTATTGCTACTTTGAGGGTTGATTTCAAGGGTTTTGCGTTCAATTTCCACGCCTTTCAAGGAGTACAGTGGAAATCCAGGTTTTCCGTTATTAAGCGCGAACTGACTAGTTTACTTAATTATGGGAGATTTTGAACAAAATATAGGAATAAACAAGAATCGGCGTAAAAGGACACCGTCCCAAAGTCATGGTGACTTGAATCAACATTTAAAGATAGTAACATATCATCTAGGAGCAAAGTGGTACTAAGCTTCCTCTGCTAGCAGAGGCCTCTTTTCTCTGCATTTCGCTGGCTGAGGTTCGCGAGGAAAAGAGACCTCTGCGCTGGGTCGAAACTCGCTTTGTTTTGCCGCCGTCCACAACCTTGGACGGTTTGCTGACCGTTTCCTGAGCCCGCTATATGCGCACGCATATCTACAGACGTTTTCCGCTGGGGGCTCAAATAATATCAGCGGAAAACGTCTGTAGATATGCGTGCGCATATAGTGGGCGCAGAGGTCTCTTTTCCTCGCGGACCTCAGCCAGCGAAATACAGAGAAAATAGGCCTCTGCTAGCAGGGAATACTAAGCTTCAATCTAAAAGGAAAAACGAGTTCAGAACACTCAAGGTCCGTTCACACGGCGCGATTTTCAGCTGCGATTTCTGTGTCGATCCCATGGCGATGTCATATCGCGCGTTGTGAACGACTGGCGATCTTATGGCGATGTCGCAGCGACGTCGCATGCGTTTTGAACATGTTCAAATTCTACTGCGATGCAGGTGCGATTTCTTCAAACTGACAAATATCGCATAGCCAAATCGCCGGCCGTTCACACCGCGCGATATGACGTCGACGATCGCCGCAGAAATCGCACCTCAAATCGCAGCTAAGATCGCGCCGTGTGAATGAGCTTTTATGATTTGAAGAAAACGCAATACAACTAGTCGTTGGTAAATTGTTGGTGGCATCGTTTATACAGGTTAAATGGCAACATGCAGCAAACTGTATACTTCACGTCTCACTCACCACAACCAGCATCTTCTCTGAAGCGCAGATACAGCAGATGGGGTCTTGTGTGGGCTGGTAGGAAATGAAGTTTAATGGCATAGAAGGTCAACAGCACTAGAAATATTAATCATGAATGCACTGGTTGAAATTGTGAGTTGAAATTTGTGCTACTTTTTCACGTCTTTCGGATGAGACAATAAACCGAGGTCCCGTCTCGATCGTTTTCACTATCCTACCGAGTTTCAGAGGGACGTTAAAGCACTAAGGACGTAATAAACCCCCCGGCAGTGATCACCCCGAGTGCTTGGCACCGTCCGAGACCGCTTGCGAGCCGCACGTCTGTGGGAAGTTGGCCCGAAACAATTCATTGGCATTTACATATTTATTACCGCTAAGGCTTTTCTGATGTCCTTGATTCCCTCGCCTGCTCCAGATGGGACGTCGTCAATATGAAACATCCTGATAGGTATAAAATACAGAACCCTTGTGACACTAGCTTGCTCGCAGGCGTTGTTTTTTTTTATCGCGAGTAATTAAATTAGTATACACACTTATCTGCGAAGAGGAAACAGTACAAGGAACAACACTAAATACACTTTACTGTAGAGATGCTTTAGAGGCCGTTTATTTATTTATTTATTTATTTTAGTTGTTGTTGCTGTTTAGTTTCTTACCTAAGATTAGTGTAGGCAGGAGTGTGAACCGTGGCGCCCTCGCCGCTTTAGTGATGGAAAATAAACAGTTAATAATTATTACATCGACAAAAAAGTGTTTGAAAAATTTTTCTTAACAACCCAAACCGCTGCTCCCACTGCTGTTCATTTTGCCTTTCTGTTCTGCCAGTCAAACTACTAAGCCAATCAGGTCCTTGCCTTACTTCGCCGCGTGCAGTCGACTGGGTTTCCGTCGCGACAGTCGAACTACTAAGCCAATCAGGTCCTTGCCTTGCTTCGCCGCGTGCAGTCGACTGGGTTTCCGTCGCGACAGTCAAACTACTAAGCCATCAGGTCCTTGCCTTGCTTGGCCGCGTGCAGTCGACTGGGTTTCCGTCGCGACAGTCGAACTACTAAGCCAATCAGGTCCTTGCCTTGCTTCGCCGCGTGCAGTCGACTGGGTTTCCGTCGCGACAGTCAAACTACTAAGCCAATCAGGTCCTTGCCTTGCTTCGCCGCGTGCAGTCGACTGGGTTTCTGTCGCGACAGTCAAACTACTAAGCCAATCAGTCCTTGCCTTGTTTCGCCGCGTGCAGTCGACTGGGTTTCCGTCGCGACAGTCAAACTACTAAGCCAATCAGGTCCTTGCCTTCTTTCGCCGCGTGCAGTCGACTGGGTTTCCGTCGCGACAGTCAAACTACTAAGCCAATCAGGTCCTTGCTTTGTTTCGCCTCGTGCAGTCGAATGGGTTTCCGTCGTCGACTGCACTATAGGGTCAGATAAATTATGCTCGAAAATTCGAGTATTATGCTTTTGAGCATTGCTCCCAAAAACATAGCATTATGCCCAAAATTATGCTTGAAAAAACATTATACTCACGTATTATTTTTTTTCCACGCACTTTCCCCTGCCCTTTTATGAAAAAAAAACCTTGGCAACCAGGTACCAGTAGCAGCCAAGCCTTTGAAACATAAAATCCTTTCTCGGATGATCAAAACAGACTGCACTCACTAATGTTGCATGAAATGTTGGTTTTATTTGAAAACAGAGAACAGAAAAGGATAAATCAGAAGCACGCGCGATCACAGCAGAAGTCGTCAGTGCTATTTGAATATTTTTTTTCAGAAAAACATGAGCATTATGCCGGCATTATGCTCCATGCTCCAACTATAGTATTATGCTCAAAATTATGCCGGCATAATTTATCTGAGCTTACTGCACTAGGCGAAACAAGGCAAGGGATGGTTTGACTAGTGGAACAGAAAAAAATCACAAACAACGTTTTGAAAATGAGGAGCGCGAACAACGACTTTAAGCTATAACATTAATATTTAAAGACTGCATACTCCTCACTGAAAATAATAATACATGATTTATTGGACTACTTTTAAAACAATTAAGAAAAATTTAGTATAATGGCCCATCAAACAACACTTATCTCATCTGAAGCATCCTAACAACAGAGAAATATGCAGCAGCACAATCTCCAACATGGGCGTGCCAACATTTTCACCGAAAACCGGTTTGGCCATTCAATTCAAGTGTTTATTTCAAAGTTTTGTAACCTTTTCTTTATAGTATTGATTTGTCTCGCGTCATTTATTTTGTTACCATTACTCACAATTAGCACGGTACTGATGTTACTGGTTTATAGTTAGAATCGTTCAAATGTTACAAATAGAATATTTAACCATTATCCTGCGAGAATGCGCAGAATATCGTCTGATACTTAGCCGATGAGGGACGAAGTCCCGAGTTGGCTAAAATCAGACGATATTCTGCATAATCGAGCAGGATAATGGTTTTATTATTCAGCACATCGATAGCACAAAACCCCCCCGAAAAACATGACTTTTGTGTATTATTTACGAGCTCAAAATATCATATTTTCCTCAGAGACGGATATCGCAGGATAGCTGTCATGTACAGAAGACAGCTATTGGCGTTCCAATGACCATATTTGGGCAGTGCATCGCAGTGCTGAATAATAATTGCAATATTCGTATTCAAACAGTCAGACTTGGAGGAACACTTAAAGAGAGGCTGTCACGCAACTACGCATCTAAACAGGGGGGTGAAGGGGGGGGGGGGGTAGCGATCACGAATCACGGACCGATTTTTCGTTATTTCACGGATCACGGAGTTATGAAAACGCTTTTCACGAATCACGGAAGTAAAATTTTAAAAACGATTATGCAAGATATCGCAGGATAGCTGTCATGTGCAGAAGACAGCTATTGGCGTTCCAATGACCATATTTGGGCAGTGCATCGATGTGCTGAATAATAAATATCATTATTCCGTGCGTTTTCACAATCATATGAAATTTGCTCACCAATAGATACACAGGTGACAGCGAGGCGTGACAAAACAACGTTGCGTGACTGTTGTTCGTGACACGCTGTGACGTCTACTGTGTTATCTATTTGTGTTATACAACAACATCAATGATGTTTACAAATAAAGCCAAAACAGTGTGCGCATTTCAAACTCGGTCACGTCAATCGCACGTATGTACTCTAATCACACACGACCTACCCACCATTCAGAGCTCGCGTTTTTTGTGCTTAATTTTTATCTAGATGAGGTTCCCATAGACTGTTTCCACAGGGAATTTCTGCAGAAACCCATCCATGGGAAAAGCTGAATTTCCCAAGGCACACACATAGGAAGTGTTCGGAATTCACAAGGATAGCCATGGGAAATCCGAACACTTTCCATTCTTCTACCATCGGAACCCATGGATGGGTTTCTGCAGAAATTCCGTGTTCCTTGCCACTCACCTTTCCCTCACATCCTTACGCCGTGCTGGGACCTGTAACTCCAGCGCCGTCAGTTTTTTGGGACTGCGGTACTGCCATGTGTAGAACGCTTCCTTGGATGAGGCGACCACGTAACTCTTCGTCATAGCAATGAACACAGGCTCTGGAGTTGAAAAATATATACACGAAGTTTCCTGCCGAGCCACCTTAACTTTCACAGAATTTTCATTGCCACTCGCGCTAGACTCACAGTATGCCCTGAATATGGAGAGAACTTGGCCCAGGGAGCCGGTTATTCGTTCGTGAGACGAAACATTGTCCTCCAAACCCAGGGAAAGTACTGCACGTTATCGTAAACGATTGGACTACCGTTACCAAACATCCATAAGTGAAAATTGGACCGGGCAGCTGAGACAAAGTGTTCATATGAAACAAATATGTACTCGGCTAAGCAGGTCACTCGGCCTTTGAAGCTGATGGTGCAGGCTGGCGGGTGACCCGCCTAGTAGCGAGCCACGTTGTTAGTTTTCTCGTGTAAACAGCCCGTTGTACTTTGTAGAAAAGGAATGACAATCTGTCTCGCCCAGGGTAGCTCACCCAAGCGGGTCACCCGGCTACCCAAGCCAAGTTCCTCCATATAAACAGGGCCTAGACGCGCGCTTGCATTTGGTCGGGAGACAAAGTATTCTTCCGGTGGAAGGAAAATAACCAGATTGATCTACTGAATCATAGAGTGACTTCACGACAAGCGCAACTGTATAGAGCGCTTGCATGAGTTTTTTTACGAATCAGTGTGACTAGGGAATCTGAGAAATCACTTACCAAGCTCGATGTACTTTGAATCCAGAGGTGTACCAATGGCATTACACAGCACTAGGACGTACTGAAAGGATACAAATACAATCTATATATTAATACCGTAAGGAAAAGCGTGTCGACACCCGCTCCGCTCAGCCCTGAAGCTGTGCCGCCAAAAGAAGTTCGCAAACCCGAAGGGAAGGTGGAAATCTGGACCATGGGCGTGTTTTTGTTGGAAAAGATTCACCTCGGGCTAAGTTCTAATTCAAGCGATTTCTTAAGCGAGGGACAAGGCCGCCATCGCCGCCATGTTGAATTCTCCCACAGAATCTAAAAAAGAACTCGGTTCGCGCAGCCGAAAGCACCATTGACACTTAACCTAAATGGTTCTCTTACAGATTACATACAGGAATGTGCAGGGATAATTCTAACTTGAAAGATTTGGGCTGAGAAACATTTCCATTCAAGTTTCAACAAACGTACACACTACGTATTCACTCCGTGAATTTTTCACAGGCATCAGCTAGTACTTACTTATTACCATATCATTACAAAGTATGTATAAAATGCTTTTTTGCCATCGTTCATAGGGCAGCGCATACCCTATGTGTCAAGGTTCCAGAGACTGTGTTTTCCTGGCAAACAAATGGGCATTCCAGAAACAAAGGTACCCCCCCCCCCCCACGCTGTTCCACATTTGGAAATTCCGATGGGATAGGGGGGGGGGAAGTTAAGAGATCGGAATTCTGATTGCAAGGGGGGGGGGGGGGGGGGGGGGTTCAAAGCTGGATGGGGGTAAACCATTTTGGAAATTCTGGATGCATGGGGGGGGCGGGGGTTAAAAACTAGTGCCGCCCGTGGGGAGGGTACCTGATTTTCTGGAATTGCCCAATGATATTTAGTGAAGAGTGCCATTCTAGTCCCAGTCGAGTCTCTAGTCGCTCCTCTGACCCCGCCGGGGAGGCTCTGGCATTCTCGTACCCAGAGCTCCCCGCTCGTCACCTTGCAGGGGAAGCTCTGGTGACATCCATTCGAGGGCCTTCACTGCATTGGCTGAAATGGCGCGCACGCGTACATAAAAGTAGCTTAATCTCGCTTTATAAAAACGTATCTGTCATAATAACACTGGCACTCGTTTCAACCTATGCCTCCGACTTGAACGCTCCAAAAGTAACTATGAGGCATAAAACCACCATTTTCTTTTAAACATGCATCAGTGGTTGTCACCAGAGCCTCTGGTTAAGAGAATGTACTTTATTCCCATTCTCGCACCGAAAGCTCTGGCGGCAGCAATTTGAGGGCCTTCGCTGATTGGCTGATTTTGAGCGTTGAAGCATGCGTTGAAATGTCTTTCTCTCAGGGGCTCTGTATTAAATCTCGCGCATGTGTCAGTAGCTGTCACCAGAGCCTCCCCCGCGAGGAATAGCTGAGGAGCTCTGGGTTCTAGAAAATCTGATACCCAGTCTCTGACTCGGCAAGAACGTTTTTTCGCAGAAATGCCGGTGTTACTGAGAACAGCAATAAAACACTACAGCACATCCATTTCGTGTTTCATGTTCGTCGTCTTACCTGACCGGTGACATCGTCCGCCTTGGTGGCTAACACACAGTGTTCTCCACACGCGGTGATTGACAGCAGGTTACGAACGTACTTTACAAACTTCTGTTACAACAAAAACAAGCAAAACACTTACTAAAGATATTCAGGGAAGAGATATGCTACAAAAGCTCACATTCGAATTACCCTCCAATGCTCCGAGACGGTCCGGTCATAGCCCGAGGACCCTGGCGCGGCAAAACGTTTTCGCGGCACTTTTCACAGTCATACGAAATCTGCTCTATATTAACAGTAATTTTAGAAGAGAGCCTCGACTTAAGGTTATAGTTTGTGAGCATGCCATTAGAGCGTAATTTCACTGGCCTATTTTCACTGGGTCCTAAAGCAAGGGAGAGGAGTCGCCGAGGGGTTGTTTTAGAGCAGATTTCGTATGACTGTGAAAAGTACCGTGACACGTCGCGGTGTAGCTTGCTAGCCGGCTCTCCATGGGTTTTTTCGGATATTTGATTTTTTGGGCACGCGGGATTCCTGTGTCTTTTCGCCCGCGACACAGGAATCCCGCGCGCCCAAAAATCGAATATCCGAAAAAACTCACTGGAGAGCCGGCTAGCAGCTACTTCCCCCCGCGACACAGGAATCCCGCACGCCCAAAAAATCGAATATCCGAAAAAACTCACTGGAGAGCCGGCTAGCAGGCTAGGCGCGGTACTGTCGCGGTGGCGGTACCGAACCTGGCAGGCTGCTGTTTCCTGCTCCTGCTGTAGATACCGAACGAAATCGCGAGTCGCGGTGTCACGGTCGCGGCGCGGTACAACTTTTTCGCGGTACTTTTCACAGCCATACGAAATCTGCTCTATAACAGACAAGGATACGTCGCTTCGTCCCTTCTCAGACTCGTACCGGGCCGCCCTTTTGTTGCTCTCTTTCAAAACGCGCTATGCATCACGGTAACTTTCGACCTTTCCATAATGCTTTGCGCTCCTGCCAAGTATCGCAATATCGGTAAAATTCCAGTAACGCAAAACGCACTAGAAAGAAACACAAGTAACGACTGGGTACCTTTGCGCACCTACCAAGTAACGCAATATCGGTAACATTCCAGTAACGCAAACGCACTAGAAAGAACACAAGTAACGACTGGGTACCTTTGCGCGCCTACCAAGTAACGCAATATCGGTACATTCCAGTAACGCAAAACGCACTAGAAAGAAACACAAGTATCGACTGGGTACCTTTGCGCACCTACCTTTGCGCACCTACACCAGTACCAAGTAACAAAATATAAGTAGCATCCCAGTAACGCCAAAATGCAATAGTATCGAAAGAAACACATGTAAGGACTTGGATAATAATGTGGGTTTTGGGTGTGAAAGTGGGCGGTGGTGTAGGGCGGATAGGACCGGGTAGGGCGATTTTTTTTATTTACGCCCACTTCATGGCACTTCGAAATTTTTAAGGCAAGATATTGACTAAAAAGGAAAAAGTATTCATGGTGGTGAGAACCCTCAACCCTGTGCAAATTACCTATTCATTAACCCAACATCTTACACATGAGCTACGAGAGAGTTCGCAGGTCAACATGCTCCTTTTGATTCACTCATAGAACGAGAATATGTGAATCATAATGAATATTTATACAAGCTAGCCGCCATCTTGAAGTGGGCGTAAAAAATAAATTTGCCCGATAGGAGGGTCTCGTGTGTGTTACCTCTCCGTTCTTGGTATCCCAGAAGACCACACAGTGTTTCCAGCCGGTCGGGTTTGTTGAAGGCGTACACTACAGTGTTAGAGAAGTAGCCCCACTGAAACACATCACAAAACAACACTTTAGAAAAGGTGTAGATGTTCAGGCAAGCCTGTGGCCGCGTAGCACTAAGTTCAACAGAGTGGAGATAAGGAATTAACCTTGTGTGAAAGCTAACGTGCTAATGAAATGGTCCCATGTGTGCTTATGAGCGTTAGCCCTAGTAAGCAAGAAAAAGAAAAAAATCTCTGACCCGAGAGAGATTCGAACCCACGACCTCCGGAATTGTACATCCGATGCTCTACCAGCTGAGCTATCCAGGTCAGACTGGGAGCAGGTCGGGGTATATTCACTTTAGAAAAGGGGTTCCCCTCCTCTCGTCAGGTGCGTATACTACTTAACATGCGACGTGATTATCGGCGAATAGTCGGCGGATATTCGATAAGCCGATGGTTCCTGAGGCGACTTATTGTTTTAGTTTAGTTTCCCAAGTGGTTATTAGACAGAAAAATCTTGTTTTGGGGGATTTCTTCACGACCATAACAAAACTCGCGCACACATTCCCAATCCTTTCAATCTTTCAATGTTATAATCACCTGTAGGCGATTATAGCAGGAGAAAACGAACCTCTCAACCAGTCAACGCGCGGAAATTCTTATAATCGATGGAGTAATTCATAGTTCCGACCTGTCATTCAAAGCCATAGTTACTGTTGTTATGTCCCACAAACAACCAGGGTTTTCCTTAAAAAAAGGTCCAAAAATATTCCGATCCCGTTTAGGATTACCAGATATCCTTATATTCAGATGATCTCAGTTTATACTGTCATAAAGGCAAAAAAGTGCTGCACATCGGATTGATTTCGGAAGTCCTGAAATACTGTTTGTGGGACAAGATCAGTTCCCGAGGAGAATCTATCCAGCTCTGATTGGTATCTCCAGATAGCGTGAAATGGCTCCATTGTTTCATCGGAACAATGATTATACTAAATGCGTATAGGAAGCAACCTCGCTAGGGATTCGAGATTACGTTCAAGTAGCCTGGACAGTCTGCTAACAAAGGTCTCGCCTTCACTACTACCCAGTTTGGACCTTAAAGAGCCTGTGTCAGCCACCATTTTGACAGCATAGCAACATACCAAGTCGGAGAAGGCATCCATTTCCATCGGCTGATTTAGAGAATATATATGTTCTCGATTGAATTTGGTAAACTAAATTTGAAACTTTGTTTTTAGATGTTTATTTAGATATTTCTACACGTAATTCGTCTTCTGATATCGAACGAAAACAATAACAAAGGAGTGGCTGACACAGTCTCTTTAACAAGCGATAACTACAGTATGTCTATGAGTGGCTGCAGATGGGATCTACGAATTCCGTACCTTGTAGTTGGGCCGGATATTGGCAAAGTAGATGTACGAATCAACAGCTAGAGCTATCCTAAGGCTGCCGCCTTCCCAGCATGCTGAAGTAATCTGTTTTCCAGGAACTTTCAGTGTTCGGAGATGCTGCAGGGAATGACAGAATATATAAAGGTCACAGTTTTCCCTATACGGAGCGACCCAAAACCCTAAAACTTCTTATTTATACCAGAAAAGGACCCGTCACGAAAGATAGGAGTTATATTATCTATGCATTTAAATTTACGGGTTGTTGATGGTGTTTAGCAATGCTACAAAATACCTTCCGCATGCCGAAATAAAGCAGTATTGTTTGGAACAAAGAGTCATGCGTCAGGTGCCAGCTGGCGAACAAACATTCTAACTTGAACTCGACTTGTAAGAATTCTCATTTAGTGTGACAATCCTGACTTGTTCCCCCTCTCCCCCCCCCCCAAAAAAAAAAAATCGATAACATTGCAATGAATTCTGCCTATCCGATCATTCGCGTTCGCCAATTTGAATTTTGCGACTTTTCTCAAGATAGTATCGTGGGCTCATTATAATATAGCAGCGGTAGGATCGCTTTATCCGGTAAATTGTGAGTGAACGGAGTTTTTTGTTTTTTGGCATCCTACTTTTTTGGCGACCAAGATAATGGTTTGGCAATTAGTTTTAATACTTAGGAGCCAGCGAGAAAAAAAAATGAAAAAAAAAAATTGAGAAAAAATTAATTTCAAGCACTGTATCGTACTGTCATGAACACAAGTTTACCTCTCCAAAGGGCGTGTAGAATTGCACCACATTAATGTCTTTATCTTGAGTAATGGCCCTCTGTGTGCCCGCCACTGCCAGCACCGTGCCACTACTGTTCCAATGAATGCGTACTACTGCCATGGATGTGTCTATCAGCACAGGACCTGGGAAAATTATATCCCCAACCATTACTGGACCTTTACCTTTAAATACAGTAATTGCCACTGGCGAGCTAATCCGGCAATGAGGTACAGCGTACCAACCACCCATGCACATACTACGCCTTGAATAAAATAAATAAATAAAGCGAAGGAAACAATAAATAAATAAACGTAGCAATAAAGACAACGAGAGACAAGCACGACCATAACGACATGTACATGGGTAGTATGATAACTAGATCATTGCCGGGCCAGCTCGCCAGTGGCGGCTATTTTAAATTCATTAGCAGTGCTGATCTCTATGATTTGCTGTGACAGAGAGTTCCAGACGGGGATAGTTCTTGAAAAAAAGGAGAATTTAAACTGATAAATAGAAGGAGGGGGAAGTGTAAGTTGGCAGGTGTTTCTGACGCTTGACCTGGTTGAGTAACACCAGGTTTGCGCTGGACGTCACATGGGAAATCAATTTTGACTAGCCCGTAGTAGATCTTATAGAACATGACAGAGTCGAATACTGGTCGCCTAAGTTCTAATGAGTGCCATCCTAGGTTTACCAGCATATCTGTGACACTGCTATGCCTTCCGTAATCGTTGCACCAAATCTGGCGGCGCGGCGTTGTACAGATTCAACCTTTTGAATGTCCTTCTTACTGTGGGGACTCCATGCCACCATCCCGTACTCCGCCAGTGGTCATACCAGCGCCTTGTAGGCCTGCTCCTTCACAGCAGCTGGACAGGAAGATAAATGTCTTTGTAGGATACCCAAGACTGCATTGGCCTTCTTCTTGACTTCCTCCGTGTGTTTAGACCAATTGAGAGATGTTGAAATGTGAACTCCAAGATATTTTTGGACGCTAACCCCATGGAGTGCTGTGCCACATAGACAATATGGAAACTGGGACTTGTCACGCTTCAAGGTGATGGTCAATATGTAACATTTTTTAGGCGCAAACTTCATCTGCCATTGGTCTGCCCATCGTTCAAGGTAGTGAAGATCCTGCTGTAGGGCGTGGTGGTCATCAGAGCTCTTTATTGGGCAGTAAATAACGCTGTCATCGGCAACAGTTTCATGTGAGACTTGATTCCAGATGGTAGGTCATTTATGAACAGCAAGAATAATATCGGTCCTAAGACCGTGCGCTGGGGCACGCCTGATAGTACTAGGGACCATGTGGAAGAGGCCCCATTGACGACCACTCGCTGTCTTCTGTTGGTAAGAAAGTGCCTTAGCCACAGTAAGAGTCTTCCTCTGATTCCATAGTACTCGGCCTTGACCAGTAGGCGTTCATGAGGAACCGAGTCGAACGCCTTGGCAAAATCGAGAAATACTACGTCTACTTGCCCATGAGCGTTTAAAACGGATGACCAATCATGAATGACAGTTATTAGTTGGGTGGAGCAAGAGAGACCTTTCAGGAATCCATGAATCAGCCTTTATATGGGACCCACAAACTCAGCCGCCTACCTACAGAACTTACACCTGCATTTCTCTTTCTAAATAACACAACAGGATAACAAGAAACAAGCTGCCTGTGGAGGGGTTTATAAATAGACCTACTTTCATCCAGTTCGTGCCTCATGATCTGCATTCTCCCATTGTCAAAACAGATTGCAAGACACGGCATGTCATTATCACCATACCCGTCACTACCGCTGTACCTAAAACACACAAGCAGAGGAGAAGATTATTAATAAATTACTTCATTATTATTTTTTTCATCATTAATGTTCTTTTCATTTTTTTCATCACTTTTTTTAACTTGTGGCTGGTTGTGTAGAACAGCCAACGTTAAACCTAGAAAAAAGAGCCACATTTGCTTATGTGACCCGAAATTCTAACAGTGGTATTTTTACAAAGTCCCCCTGTGCGAAAAATCTTCACATATTTTTTTTTCTGAAACTTCTGATTTGGGATCATTCTACCTTCATTTTATGTCATTCAAGTTTGAAGAAAATTGTACGAGCGAAAATTGCAGTACAACTGGTACAAGATAGAGCCAAAACATGACATGAAAGTGGAGCAATATCAATGTGCCCATATAGTAGCTTCCAAGTTAATCCATTTTGTACAATTTAAAATTCAGACATTCGACAACCATTCTTACCATTCAACACCAGCAATCTTGACTGCACCAGTCACATTTGTTAAGCAAACAAAGTCAGTTTAGTCTGCAAGATCAGAAGAAAAACAAAATCAAAGAAAATCTAAACCAGTACAAAATATGAGTAAAACATAGAAACCAATAAAATTATGACGACAGGAATGGGCTAATATAATGCCTTGGTCACACCACAGGAAATGAGGTCACCGATTGCTGCTAAGATCACAACTGAACCGTGCTATGTGAAAAGGCCATATAATGTTTACTTCAGGCTGGTTTTCCCTTGCAATTTTTGTTGCGGCGATTCTTCTCGCGCCAGTTGCAATTCTAACTCTCAAGTGTTAACGAGATGCAAATCCGGTGTGATTTCTGTTCTCCCTTTTCTTCAATTCGCATCATGTTGCAAAGAGTTTCGGACATGCCAAGTGTGCATGCAGCCTAACTGTCATTTCAGAGCTAGTGATGCCCAACAAGGGGTTCTAAGTAGTAGTCTTTCTAATGACAAGGCCGTAGCTAAAAATTGTTGACTGGGGGGGGTTTTCGTGCAGGCGTTCTTTTTCTCCTTTCCTCCCCCCCCCCCCCCCCCCCCCCCCCCCCCCCCCCCCCGATTTGTCACATTTTGTCACAAATCCAAGATGGCGGCCAAGCGATAGCAAACTCACGTTTCTTGACCTAAAACTAGCCTCCAAACGCCTGGATGGCACTGAATGAAGTGTACTTACACAGAAGTTCCCTTGGTTGTCAAAGATCTGCACCTCTCCATTAGCCATACCAAAGATGATGTTCTTCCCATCAGGTGACCACTCAACATTAGTCAACTGGACACCTTTAAGGTCTTTGCCCCAAATTCTGTTGCCATCAACTGAGCCTACTATCACTGCACCTAAATTATAACAACAACTTTTATTAATTAATTTAATGTTATAGCTGTTTTGAGCTATTCTGCGAACACTCACTTTCAACTTCCAATTGTGTTCTGGTTTCTGTCAATCAAACTCTTGTGTCTAATTTGAGTCTTAGCTGACCGTCACCATACCTAGACAGGCAGGCAGGCCCAGGGGTTAATCGGATATAAAAATGGCAGGGGGATGGGTCAGGCATCATTTTTTATATCCAAGTATCCCCCCTGGGCAGGGAAGGCTTACCATCTTCATAAACAATACAGATCTTCTGTCCATCAGCATTCCATTTCATGTCCCTGACCACACTTCTATTTCTGTTGTTGATCATCTCTTCATACCAAGAACCTGATATATATATGTAAGTCAATGAGGTTCTGATGATTCATCACAAGAAACATGTTGGAATAATTCCTTTTTGCTGCTGCAGGATTTTGCTGTGTGGCACAGCAGCCATACAGTTACACAGGGTAGAAATTTGCTGGGCTGGATCATCGGAGCACAGGGTGTGGTTCAATAAAGGGGAGCAGTTTTTTACCCACTGTCCAATATGTGAGTGAGACCAATTTTCAAGTCTGACCAAAATGAAGGTTTGACACGGTTTGCCAGAATCAATTACCAGGAGTATAAAACTATTTACTATAATTGTATAACTCAATTTGAATGTGGTCATGCTTCTTATCAAAGAGATCTTTGAGATCTTTGACTATTACACATTTCAACTCACTATCTTTCTGCCGATATCACTCATTTTTAGGCATCCCAAGTCACACTTTTTTTCTGAGATTTTTGTACACAAAAGAATAAGATGTCCATTATATGTATGACTTACAAAAAAATGTAGACAAATTAAGCCTTTTCTAAAACATTGTGCCATTTTCACAGCTATTTTCTCTACTCCCATTTTAATTGTAAAAAAACAAAATAATTACTTTGTTTTAACTCGAATTTTAGAGTAGCTTGTAACCGCTGATATACAGCCATTACAGCTAGTATCTTTGAGTATCACACATATGCAACACATTTAAGAATCCCAACTGGCCGGGAGACAAACCAAGTTGGCTATGTACAAAGAATGGTTGAGGCGCCAGAGCGGGGTCTCGAACTAGGGTCATCGAGTCACAAGCACGGCGCTCTGACCACTCGGCCACCCTGCCTCCCACCCTTGTCTCATATTATTTTCATATAAATGTTCCTGATGTTGTTGTACACATTTTATTGAGTATTTCTAGCCTGTTACCTTTGTAGAGGATCCATACAATAATGAGGCCATATTGATCACTTGTGGTTAGTTTCTGGAAGTGTTCATTCCATGTCACAACTTGTACAGCACCTGAAATATCAGAGAGCAGGACAGCGCTTAATGGAGGACTAGTTATATATACATGGATAAACTTGTGACAAAGACTGATACAAAATTAATTGCAATGTGTAGTAAATGTTAGGACTTTTGATGTGTGATTGCTATTACCTGCATGTCCCTCCAATGTCTGGTTCATAGAAAGGTTGCTAGGTGCTGCCAGTCCTTTGATTTTGTTGTCTTTTCCTGTGTAAAGAGTTACTTCTCTAAGGATAACTTGTGACTTTTTCCAATTATAGTGATACTTCTATTAAGTGGCGCAGCCACCCTTTATTTACCCTGCGAGCAGTGATTTCCTCCCTCTCTTAGGCTGGCGGCTAGCGAGGGAGAGAAACCACTGCGAGCGACCGTTTAGCGCCGTCCTCAAACTTGGATGAATAAATTAACTCAAAAGCAGTAAAACCGGTTTTAATCCCGTTTGACACTGGTACGTGTTGACATATTTAATCAACAGTTGAAGCCGCCATGAATCCAAAGAAGCCACGAAAAAGCTCCAAACACGGCATAATAAATTTCTACGAGCAATAGTAAGCTTAACTGTATGTTTTGGAGGAGATTCTAACACTTCGGAGATGGAAAACTACGGAAAACTGGCTGAAAATCTAGCTGGAAGTTGTCACGCGAAAGGTCAAGTCCCATGTGTTAAGTTCATTAGCGCCAGATGTGACGCCAGATGTGACTTGCGTTACTCGATGGAAAACCAAACGGTCGCTCGCAGTGGTTTCTCTCCCTCGCTAGCCGCCGGCCTAAGAGAGGAGGAAATCACTGCTCGCAGGGTACCCTTTATTAAGCGGCCACTTTTCAAAATCCCAAAAAGTATTGTCACTCAAGTACTGTATTTACATGACTTTTATGCAACGGCTAACCTCTATTAAGCGGCCACTTGGCAGGTCCTGAGGGTGGCCGCTTTATAGAGGTATCACTGTAATTCCTTTATGTGTACACTTACTATCAAAACAGACTAGAGTTTCAATCAAGCCATTTCAATTTCAAGCCTGTGGGTTGCAAATTTCTATCATGTGACGTCTAAAAAGTTGTCACATGACCTAGTCTTGATGACTTTCAGCCAATTTTAATTTGCTGAAATTTTAAAAACAGTCAGTGTTTAGTCACATGATCATTTTCTCTTGGTCACATGTCAAATTTTTGGTCATCACGTGATACAAAACAGCGACCCATGGGTTTAAATGTCAATGGCACGATTGAAACTCTACCTGTTTTGATAGTAATAATTATGATGTCACATAGTTCCAAAATCAATTGTTTTTCAATTGGGTTATCACTAGAATTAGGAAGGCCGCTGGTGACTGCTTGAAATTGATTGGGTGATCGCTTTTTATGTAACATCTGATGCGTTGTTTATGTATCAATACTTTTTGGTGTTAACTTCATTTGAAAGCAACAAAACAATGGATGCTCAAAAAGTGTTGATTAAGTGGACAATAAACAACGCATCACATGGTACATAAAAGGTGATACTCGATTTCAAGCAGTCACTGCAGCAGCCTTAGAAACTGCCTCTCAATCGCTACATAACTTGAACTTTGTATAATTA
The DNA here is from genome assembly GCA_033964015.1 of Scolanthus callimorphus. Taxonomy (NCBI): domain Eukaryota; kingdom Metazoa; phylum Cnidaria; class Anthozoa; order Actiniaria; family Edwardsiidae; genus Scolanthus; species Scolanthus callimorphus. The sequence goes on from CM066925.1 coordinate 7,385,518, forward strand.
TTTTACCAAAAATTTGTTAAGCCTTGGGTAAACGTGCCTGCAATGACAAACCCTTCGCCATTTAGTGAATGAAGCTTGCGTACCTTGTTGGGTCTCTAACTTGAGGACTTTCAAAAGTCCCTCGTCTCCTCCGCACGCTATGTAACCCTGTTCTCTGTTCCATGCCAGACATTTTAGTCTCGTATTGTTAGGAATGGCGATCTAAATCAGTCAAATAAAATATATTTCATTTCACGTTCCTTTTCCAAATGTTTAATCATTATCCTGCGAGATTGCGCAGAATATCGTCTGATACTTAATAGCCGACGAGGGACGAAGTCCCGACATGTGACCAAGTCCCGAGCAGGATAGCTGTCATGTACAGAAGACAGCTATTGGTGTTCCAATGACCATATTTAGGCAGTGCATCAATGTGCTGAATAATAAGTAACGTTATTATTCAGCACATCGATGCACTGCCCAAATATGGTCATTGGAACGCCAATAGCTGCCTCCTGTACATGACTGCTATTTAACCATTATCCTGCGAGATTGCGCAGAATATCGTCTGATACTTAGCCGACGAGGGACGAAGTCCCGAGTTGGCTAAAATCAAACGATATTCTGCAAAATCGAGCAGGATAATGGTTTTATTATTCAGCACATCGATAGCACAAAAAAAACCCGAAAAACATGACTTTTGTGTATTATTTACGAGCTCAAAACATCATATTTCCCTCAGAGACGGATATCGCAGATAGCTGTCATGTACAGAAGACAGCTATTGGCGTTCCAATGACCATATTTGGGCAGTGCATCGATGTGCTGAATAATAACCTGCGATATCCGTCTCTGGGGCAAATATGATGTTTTGAGCTCGTAAATAATACACAAAAGTCATGTTTTTAGGGGTTTTTTTGTGCTATCGATGTGCTGAATAATAAAATCATTATCCTGCTCGATTTTGCAGAATATCGTCTGATTTTAGCCAACTCGGGACTTCGTCCCTCGTTGGCTAAGTATCAGACGATATTCTGCGCAATCTCGCAGGATAATGGTTAAATATTTAGCGGTAAAACTACGAACATGGCGTCTTGACACCGGGTATCGAGGATGCAAACATCTGCTAAACATGACCGCCAATATCTCATAAAAACATACACAGACACCGAAGAATAGCATACCTTTTTGCTCAGATAAATAAACATTTTGTCCTTTCTTTTCTGCCTGTCCTAAAAGGAGAAAAGTCGACGAAAAAAGTAGAAAACCATGGAGAGATTTGGAGTGATTTGAACTTCTGTTTATCTCGCCGCCATTTTGGAAAGAATGGATGAATTGTGGGTAATAGCACAGGGAGTCCACGACAGGAATGTTTAAGCGGAACTGATTTTCCGCAGTCTGTTGCCTTGGTGAGCGTTACAACAACAACAACAGTTTATTCAATCTAAAAGGGGGAAATAACAGTACAGCTCAGAGCCTAGAATTGCTAAAGCTAATCTAGGCGGTCACCTGTATTCCGCACACAGCTTGGGGTGTTATATGTTGATTGAATGATTTAATGATATGTCACTAAAAAAAAGCGCGAAACGCATACATGCAAAGCCTCCGTAGTCTAATGGATATGACGTCGGCCTCCTAAGCCGAAGGTTGCGGGTTCGAGTCCCGTCGGAGGTGCGATCGATTAATCGAAAGATGGTTCTTTTGATTTTTTTTTTTTTTTTTAGTTTTTTGTTCTCGGGCAGGCTCACCCCCTGCTATAAAATATGCCCCCAAGGTAACCACACAATGCGCCCCAACCATCCGTCACGCTGTACTCAAACAGTTATAAAAATTTAGCTGGGAAGAAATTAAATTAATCGAATTTTTGCTCGTTTTCAGAAAGCTACATAGCTGAATCACACCGGAAACCGGAAGTAAAACTTCGCGCAAAGGTCACGTCATTGAAACCCAAGATCAACTGCTCGCAATAAGTAGCAAAGAAATCAGTACAATGTTTGTGTATACCTCCGTGGTCTAAAGGATAAGACGTCGGCTCATTAAGCCGAAGATTATGGTTCGAGTCCCGTCGGAGGTGCGATGGAAACAATTTTTCTTTTCCTCGAACAGGTTGCAAACTTAGGGTCTTTCTGCAGATCTGTGGAAACCGGAAACTCATTGTATTCTGTGTTAGTTCTCGAGTTCTTTGCAGAGTCATATGAGATGGATTAATGAGACTGGTAACCAAACAGAAACCGCTGTACCGTTAATTCTATTTGTCGTTTTATGTGTTTTTCACATGTTTACGTACACTGATTTATCCTGACAATTATTTTAAAACGACGTTTTTTTTATTATCGTTTCACAAGGAAAAGGGAAAACTATAGAATCCCATTCCCATTTTATTGGACATTAATCCCCAGTCCCAGTGGTCAAATCCCAGTCCCAGGGACTCCAATCCATTTTCCCAGCCTAAAATAAGGCCAATCCCAGCTCCCATTTTACCCCTTCTGGACTCTGTTATAGAGGGGGGATCACTTTATTTTGACAGAGCGTATAATTAACCAAATCCTCAGACCCCAAGGCGATAAGTAATGATCGGTCCCTTATAGCGTTAAAGCAACAACAGTGAGCAGAGCGTGATCTCCCAGCAATCATTTTCGTGATCCGTGAAAGCTTACTTTCATATGTCGACAGCCGTGACTCGTGATTTTCATTTTTTGCACTCGCGTGATCCGCGTGGCACCCCCCCCCCTCCCCCCTGTATGCCCCTGTTTGAACTTGGAGCGTTTTATTGATATGAAATTAAATCAAACATGTTATCATTTTGGATGCGATTGCTTGCACTACTACAAAAGATTAGCAAGCATTGCGTACTTAGACATGCTTACAAATGAAGGTCTAAAAATTGAACATCTCAAATTAAAGCCCTGCTTTTCAAATAGGATTCGGATATTTGTGGGATGTCGCAAGATTTTGTAACTATGACCCCAACAGGAAAAGCGTTGCTTAAACATTAAACTGAGGCTGGAGGATATGGAACGGTAGAATTTGTATTCGAGCCTCTTCGATGATGAAAGAACAACGGGAAAAAATAAGCTAAGGATCGACATTTAGGCAGTTTAAAAGTGATTCTAAAACTCATGAATAGTCAATCAGGCAAACACAATGGCTGATTGCATTTTTATCCGCACAGGGAGGTTGATTACCTATGGAAATTTTCCAGGGGGGTGTTTTGGACTCTGGAAATTCCACGGGAGGGGGTGTGTCTGGAGACTGGAAATTCAGGGGAGGGGTAAAAAGGTGACTTTCCAGGGACATTTTTCCAAAAATATATTTTCAGAAAAATGGAAATTCCAGGGGAGGGGTCCTTTATGAGGTTGGAAATTCCAGGGGAGGGGGTCTGTTTCACGAGTGGAAATTCCAGGGGAGGGGGTCTTTTTAAAAGAGGTCCTCAACCCCCCGGTGCAGTTTAAAAATGAAATCAGCCAATGGAAATCAGGACCATGAAGGCTGTTTGTATACCCCGATAGAAATTAGCATTTTGGGGAGTCCATGAACATTTTCACTCGCTGTCGTGTTTTATTGGCAGATAGAAACACTCGGCTTCGCCTCGTGTTTCTATCTGCCGACAAAAACACTCCAGCTCGTTTTGTAAACATTACTTACAAAATTGATAATTTGGAGCAGAAGAACTTTGACAAAACTAAGAGTAAGCGATCACATATTAGAAATTGAAAGAGGGCGTTAAGACAAATATCTGAACCTCAAAGAAAATAATTATATTGCGAATTAGGTATAAAATCTTTTTAGCCACATATTAATCCTAGGCAAAATATAAAAAGAAGAATTGCAAATTTATATATGACAGTTACGAAGCTCGAAAAGCCTCTCAAACTAAACACTATATATTATCAGGGTTATAACCTATATACATGTATCTCTGTGTACGGTTCCTGAAATAAAGAATGTTGTCTGTCTGTCTGTCTGTCTCTCTGTCTGTCCCCCCCCCCCCCCCTCTGTACGCCCCTGTTTGAACAATGTCCCCTAGCCCAATTTCCTGGGACTTTTAGTGTGCGGAGTACGCTCCGCATAAGTTCCGCATGTTTTCTTAAAATTGTCTACTTTAGCAATTTAATACTTCTATGATATAATATATAATATTATTATATAGACACGAGTGTTTTACTGGGAAATACGCCACTCGTAGATCTCATACGAAGCTACATCCGGGACCTGAGTGACATATTTTCCATATCCTCACTAGTGAGAGGATATCGGTCAAAACAAAAGTGCTTGGAAATCAATTTGAAGAATTTTTTCTGGTTTGTCTAAATAATAAAAAGAAAATTACACGGTGGTTTGAAGTCTTCAAACCACCGTGTAATTATCTTGTTAATATAGAGGATATTACACGGTGGCGCGAAGATATCAGTATTATAGTGGCAAGAACAATATTTTACGAACGAGCGCAGCGAATGAGTAAAATATTGTTTAGAATCCTATGATATCTCTTTTTGTGTAAATTGAGGACGAGATATCATAGGATTCAAGTATATTCAAAGCGTTCAGTCGGTAGATTCCGCCGAAAATAGCACTCAAAAAGGCGATATCGCCCTCGTCGCTGCGCGACTCGTGCGATATCGCTTTTTTCGTGCTATTTTCTTAGCGGAATCTAACCTCCTGAAGCTTTGAATAATCCTATAGTGACACGAGAAAATAAAACTCATATCTTCGCGCCACCGTGTAATATCCTCTATATTAACAAATCTGAGCCAGGGACGTCCCTGTCTGAACCAAATGCTCACACATATTAGCATCTTGATATACCTCAGCATTGGAACACCCGCCAAATGTTTAGTGGTCGATACTGGGCACAATAATGAACCCATGCCGCTTAATTTAAATTTTAATTAATTAATTTCCAGCTAGCGACATCGAAAATGGGGACGGAGACATTAAATAGGCCGTAACGTTTGATTATGCCGGCTTAATTAAGTTTTACTATAACGTTTGGTAAACATTTGCATTTCGGCAGCTTAGAAATGCGCGTTTTCTTCGAAGAATTATCAAGAACCTAGCAGCAAGCGTCATTTAGATCACTGAGCTGAGTTTTGTCGTTCGTGCTGAGCAGTCTGAAGTAACTGAAGCGAAGAAGCATCAAGAAAACTAAACTGGGAAAGCCACGACCACGAAATAACATTCATAAAGAAGGTATGAGAACTCCGTTTTACTACCATGAATTCCATCTACATCTACATCTACTTTATTGAGACTGATAAAACCATCCGGTATCACATCAGTATAAATAAAAAAATATACAAATCTATCTAGATAATATATAATACATGGAATAAATCTATAAATAATAATTTAAAATACATTCTCTAAAACCAGTGGCCATTGTCAATTAAATTCCTTACAATAAGTTGCTCAGTTGTTTTTCTTCAGCGTTCATGGTTTGATAGATTGGGACCGCTACACTCAGCAGTTATCTTCGTTTCATCTTGGAAAGACTGTGTAATTTTGTAATACAACAACTAGCTCGGATCCTAGATAACTTTTGTTGTTCAGGCTTTGCCTTTGAGCGCCTGGCGTGCTTTTTTTTACAAGAATATTGTTTTTAGTAACATTGATTAGGCTAAAAGTTATCATAGGATGCAACAACATGTAGACATCGACATAGATATATGAAGTGTGTATGGAATGCTGTACAATCCAAAATTTGTTGTAGCCTAGTTTAGCAATAATCTGTACAAAGACGCGCTTCTCACTAAAAGTTTACAGCCAAACTAGTCAAATCTATTGACCTAATCAGCCCAATCCGATTCTTGCCTTGTTTCGCCTAGAGCAGTAGCCTGGCTTTCCGTCGCGACGTTTTCGGTTTTCGCATTATGGTTCAGCTAGGTGAGAAGCCAGTTATTGGCTCAGATAGCTTGATGGCAGAACAGCAAAGTTAAAATCCAAAAGGTATTTGATGTTTTTAAAAACGTACTAAATTGGAAAATGAAATTCCTATAGAAGCGCTTGAAAACTCGCGGCCCTTGATAATCATTTGTATAAACCGAAAACACATTTGAATTTACTTTAATTCGATCTTGTTCTCATAGCGTGTGGACTAAAATCGCTGGAAAACTCACAGAGTTCCTATAAATTCGCTTTATAGCCGCTTTTCACTAAGCGCTTCAAAATACACGCATTACGTTCTCAAAAGCGTTCCTTGCTCTCAATGGTTGATCAAAAGTCGACAAAAGCGAAAACTCACAGAAAACATCCTAGGGCGCTTTCCATTTAGCAAAAAAATCCCGGTTTGAACTCCCAGTAGTTCTCTGAGTCAAATGGAAAGGTCTCAATCCGGCAATTCACGAGAACAGCCACGATTGGACGAAAGTCCGAGAACGTTCTGCACCGCTTTCCATTTGACCCGGAATTTCCGGGAATTTCGGTCAGAAATCAAATGGAAAGGGACAAATTCCCGGAAATTCCGAGTTCTCCGAAAATTCCCACGTTTGGGGTAAGCTCAAGAGGTTGTCCGAAAATTTCGAAATTTTTTCCCGGGTTTGGCGCTTTCCATTTGACTTCTAACCGAAAATTCCGGATTTTGGTCAAATGGAAAGCGCCCCTAATGTATCAGTCAATTCCAGCGGTGACCATGCCCCCCCCCCCCCCATATCAAGAAAACATTGTCGTCTTTCTAGAGATAGACCGGGCTTCCTGTGGTGTCTCGTCTACCTTGTTTCCAGGTTCTTGACCGTGAAAAACACAGCAGAAAATGCACAGAACATATTTTCTCGAGTATATGTGAGTTCTGGTTGAGTTTGAAGTAGTCTACGTCAATAAAAATAGTGAAAAACTTGCTGGGATTCCAAATATGGTATGCAGATACTTCCTTATAAGGAAGTTGAAGAAAGTCGACAATTTTTAAGGGAATTTTCTTGATATGCCCCCCCCCCCTCACCTCACCTCACATAGACCACTATGCATAGACGAAAAACACTGCAACGTTTCATTTACTTTTTGCTTCTTTAGCGCGAATTCTTTTTTTGCTTCGGCCTGTGTTTGTCGACTGTATCAGTAACTGGAGAAAACGTTTCATCTTGCCATGGTTTTCTACTCGATAATATTTTGAGCCTTTCCATAAGCCTTCAATTAAATTTACTCTTTAAAAAACGACATTCTGTTTTCAGTGGTTTCACTAAACCTTTAATCAAACTGTTGTGTTCCCCTCAAAGGGAAGAAGATTTCGGCAACTTTTCTTCGACTTTTTTCATTTTTTCTTTGTGCAATGAATAGCCGTATCAGCTGTTTTCACACTAGAGGACGGGAAACTCGTCATGACGGGTTTTTCGTCTGACGAGTTTTCCGTCTGATATGAATTCGTTAATAGAAATCTGTCTATTTTTACCGTCATAAATTCATATATAAAAAAATTATACGGGAAACATCGTAAATTTGTTCGAAAGAACCTGGGCCGAGAATTGAGTGGTACCTAGTACATCCGTGGCGCCATGTTTTTCACCCACAATTCTGTCCACTCTCTAGTCCCAGCTTCTTTACCGCGCGAATTATACACAATTTCCGTCCAGTTCACCGTCTTAGTGTGAATTCAAGACGAGTTTCTCGTCTCGACGAGAAAATCGTCCACGGAAAATCGTCTGTTTAGACGGAGAAATAAGAAGGCTAAATTCAGACGAATTCCCGTCAAAAATCCGTCTCGCCCCGGTTTCACACTAAGACGAGTTTTCCGGTCCGGACGAAAAACTCGTCTCATGGACGAGTTCCGTCTCTAGTGTGAATACGGCTATTCACACTAGATGCGGAAAACTCGTCTGAGAAGAGTTTTTCGTCCGAACGGAAAACTCGTCTTAGTGTGAAACCGGGACGAGACGGATTTTTGACGGGAAATCGTCTGAATTCATATCAGGCGGAAACCTCGTCAGACGAAAAAACCCGTCATGACGAGTTTTCCGTCCTTAGTGTAAATACGGCTACAAAATTCATTCTTCACACAACTGCTTGTTTAACGCCCGAGGTCACGTGACCCGGTCACCCTTAAAATGAGCAGATTCACCCAAATGATGCTCAGAAATGAAAATAGCATACTGATTTCAGCCCGCTACAATGCAAACTCAAAGAATGGCAACAAAAATAAAACTTGCTTTTTAATACCGGTAGGGTTTGTATATTATTGGATTGCAAGGCTTTCTTTTTGCTCTCCCTCTTCGCGTATACATCGTATAGAGCTGAAACATTGACTTTTACTAAAATCAATATGCTCTTTTCATTTCTGAACATTATTTGGGTGAAGCTGCTCATTTTAAAGGTGACCGGGTCACGTGACCTCTTAGTGCAAAAGGCCTATTCTCTCTTCTTGGAGTCATAACAAAGACACTTCAATGCGGTGACGGTGACGGACACTGACTTTAGAGTTTCCCTCGTTCTATGAATATTAACTAAACTGCGGTCCAGTTGTCGACAACTAAACCCTAATTTTTCAGTTGTCGACAACTATAAAGCTGTTTCCCTTTTCGAAAAGGGAAATTGCTTAGTTGTCAACAACTATTAGTAATCGACAACTAAGATTTTTTACCGTTTTTCCAGTAGACCCGTCCACACTACTCCGTTTTCAAACGAAAACCAGCTCTTGGTCAAGCAGCGTGCGGGATTCACTCATGTTGAAAAGCGAAGCCTGATGCTGTGATTTATGGTACAAAAGTTGACCAAGCTACCGAAAAGTAATCCTATTTGTTAAGTACCAAAATGTTGATTGGCTCAATGCCTTTTTCTGACTTGATTATTCTTGGCGCTTGCCTAAAAGATACGCGGCTCTGGGAACGGAAGATTGCCTTTCAGCGACCACAGCCAACAACGAAGCCGTGATGGAGAGTTCAGGGACTGGACTACGCATTTTCGGGATGTTTTACGGAACAGCATTTAGTATAACAAAAATCTCGGCAAATAACAAATATCAAAAATTTGGCAAAAAAGCTATTGAGAAACTTTTCCAGATTGGGAAGGATTCTAAAACGTAAACCCCCCTCTAGTCACTGAACTGTTATATTCTGATCTTGTTCCTAGAAAATAATCACCTCTCCCAGCATGTCCGGAAACAAGTACAGAGAGATCAAGACAAGCTCCATTGGTGGAACAGATGGGGATAACCTTCATCTTGTGATCAAGAAAGAAAACGTTGAACACGAAGACTGTGGTTTCTCTGATAAAGTGGAAGGGAAAATGATCTCGTTACTGACAAGTTGTGAAAGTCTGCGCAAAATACGACCGACTGATAGTTGCACGGGTAATTGTAGTAGCATTGGTTTCACAGGCGACAAACAAGAAAATGGCAAGCAATTAGAGTTACTCAGCATAATGAAGGTAGTGCAAGATGAGATGTTTCCTCGAAGACAAGAGTTTGTAGAAGGTCACAACAAAAATTCAGATTCTCATCAGCAACAGAACTGGCAAGAGAATTTGAAAAGTTCTGTAGCCATGAATGATAACTGGAATCGTGTTTTCAAGAAAGACAACTACCGAATTGATGTTCAAGTGAATCATAGACAGGCGTTTAAGCAGAGGCAACCGTTGGCCGAATTGGCAGGTAATAGTTTGATTTCTTATGAACAAGGACAGGGTTTAGGAGATCTTGGCAAACAAACTTTGGAGTGTGATTTCGAAGTTCGTCGTGAATTCAAGGAAGAACAATGTGAGGAAAGACCGGAGGTTCCACAGGTGATTTTGGACCCTGATGAGATGCTAGGGTTAGGATATCATGAGGACAATTCCATTGCTTGTGGTAACGACCTGAAGATTAGAGTCAAGACAGATGGTCACGTTGAAGAATTTGAACTCTCCAAAACAGTACAGGAAGTACAGGACAAGTGTCTAAAGCAACAACAAGATTCCACGAAAGAGTTCGAAGAAAGCGGCAAGAGATTTGCGAAGCCAAGTTTGTTGACAAATCATAATCCTTTTCGTTCAGTAGTTAAGCCTTATGAATGCCAATATTGCAGCGATTGCTTTACCACCCTCCGCGACCTAAAAACACATAAGAAAGAGCATTCTCGAGACAAGCACTTTGATTGTAAACTTTGAGGTGGTCTCATGATCTTTTACGCCATATCCGAATGCATTCAGGCATTAAACCTTATAAATGCCAGCATTGTAGTAAATCCTTTAAGTTACGCAGTAATTGTACAAGACATGAACGGACACACGCACCAGTAGTTAAACCGTATGAATGTGAAGAATGTGGCAAGAGATTTCAGACATCAGATTATTTATCAGGTTCACAAACGAACACATTCAGGCATTAAACCTTATGAATGTCAGTATTGCAATAAACGCTTTACGTCGTCTTATTACCGTACAGCACATGAACGAGGACATGCAGGAGTCAAACCGTACGAGTGTAAAGAATGTGGCAAGAGGTTTACGACATCGGGTATTTTAACAAAACACGAACAAACACATTCAGGCATTAAACCTTATGAATGTCAGTATTGCAGGAAATGTTTTCCCAGATCTGATTCCCTTAGAGCACATGAACTGACACATTCAGGAGTTAAACCTTATGGATGTCAGTACTGCAGTAAGCGCTTTACGTCGTCTAGTTACCGTACAATACACGAACGGATACACAAAGGAGTAAAACCGTATGAGTGTGAAGAATGTAACAAGAGGTTTGTGTCATCGAGTCTGTTAACAAAACACAAACGAACACATTCAGGAATTAAACCTTATGAATGTCAGTATTGCAGTAAATGTTTTGCCAGATCTGATTCCCTTAGAGCACATGAACTGACACATTCAGGAATTAAACCTTATGAATGTCAGTATTGCAGGAAATGTTTTCCCAGATCTGATTCCCTCACAGTACATAAACGGACACACTCAGGAGATAAACCTTATCCATGTCAGTACTGCAGTAAGCGCTTTGCGTCGTCAAGTTACCGTACAATACACGAACGGATACACACACAAGTAAAACCGTATAAGTGTGAAGAATGTAACAAGAGGTTTGTGTCATCAAGTCTGTTAACAAAACACAAACGAACGAAGGCACATTCAGACAGTTTGAAATCCTTTTAAATGTCAGTAAAGTATGTTTTACTAATCTGGTACCCGTGCAATACATGAACGGATGCACTCAGGAGTTAAACCGTATTTTATGAAATCTGGAGTGTTAACACAACATTAACAAACACACTCAGAAATGTCAGTATTGCACTAAATATTTTACTCAATCTGACATAATACAGTACATGAACGCCAGCACACAGGAGTTACACCGTTTAAGTGTGAAGACTTGTTTTACACTTGCAATTTTTGCTGCCTTTTTTGTCGCGCGAGTCAAGGCGATTTTTCTTGGACGAACGTAAAACTCTTAAGCCCCTTTTACACGGCGGAATTTTTTGGCACGGCTCGGATAAAAATGGTTCTTGGACTACATCGCCACGTGATCCCGGCAATGATGAAATTTCGGTCTGGCTCTGACAAAATTTAGTACGGTAAAGCCATTTACACAGCGCAAATGTACCCGAGCCGTGCCATTAAATTTGGTACCCGTTCCACTTTTTATCCGAGCCGTGCCAAAAAATCCCTGTCGTGTAAATGGGGCTTTATCGGCTGCACGAGTGTGACGTAAGCCTGGCGTGAAAACTTGAAACCAAAAATAACTTTGTACAGGCTTCATGCACTGTGAGATAGACGCTCCTAAGTACAGTAGGAAATAGGCTCCTGATATCAAATATTATCATCCCACTTGAGTTCGTCAGCCAATCAGCAACGAGATCTACTGTCCTGATATTCTACAGTATCGGGTCACTGACCTGATATGCGATTAAATATCAGGAACAGTTCGCTGAAATTTTTATAAAACTTTGTTATATGAAGGTTTCTTCAATACCATATTTGAAATTCCAGAAGTTTCCCTAACCTATTTCTCACGTTTAACTGTCAAAAGTTCATCAAAACGTGCAGATTGTAGAAATGCTGTACGGTCGCAATAGTTGTAATAATTGTCGCAACTTGTAACTATTTGTAATAAATTTGTCGTGATTTGTAACATATCGATCGCAATTTGTAATAAAGCCGTCGCAGTTTGTAAATAAAAAGCTGTCGCAACTTGTAATAAACCAAACCTGTCGCAACTTTGTAATAATGCTGATAACCATTTATATACCCCAGTCAGTATTTTTGTATTAGAAAATACCCAGATCGGAGGCATATATGATCAGTTTATCACTGAGAACATAGCGATAGTCTATAAATTGCCTTATTAAATCACAGAAATGTGGCAGAATGGACATCCCAGCCGGGACACTTTTTCGAGCAGTTAAAAGACATCAAGCGTTATTATTCCAATATTCCATTAATGCTTTCATCATTCAATCCAAAATTTCATTTTTCAATTCGCAATATTAAAAATGTTAAATTTCAAATTTTGATTTCTGAATACGTAATTCTTCACGGCCAGAGTACTTATTTTTAATATTGAATTGAAAATTGCATTTTTAGTTTGAATAATGAAATCAATACTACCATTTGCGTTCAACCCTGAAGCTTGACGATTTTTTGGCGCAGGTTTGTTTCAAACGTGCACGTTTTGTCGAGAAGTTGTTACGTTTCTCGCACTCTAATTGGCTGAAAAATAACGGTCAAAACAGCAGCCAATCAGCGAGTGAGAAACGCGACAACTTCTCAACAAAACGTGCACGTTTGAAACGTAAACTTACGCGAAAAAATCGTCAAGCTTCAGGGTTGAACGCAAATGGTAGTAATGGAATAACGAATTGAATATTCAACTTTAGGGGAGCACGCTTCGTGTCTTTTGACTGTAACATCCAAGACTAGTTTCTAGATTTCCTAAGGATTCTCAAAATGTATTTCCGGGGGGTGGACCCCCACTACGACTACACTAAATATTTGCTCTATCAGTTTTCAATAACAAAAATTTTAGTCAACCACTTGACCTCATCCACACCGTATCCACATGTATGCTACAAGAGCTACTCCAATCGAAACCAGCCCAGCAAGTCGGAGAAGAATCTCTTTAATCATTCTCATCTGTGTCTTGTTCCTCCCTGAAATCTTTACTTGGTCTGACTTGACAAACGAACCTGACTTATTCTCGTGCGGAAAAGCTTCACTAGGAATATCGCAACCAAGAACCCACACAATGGACCCCAACCATCAGTTACGTTGTACTCTAGAAGTTGATGCTCAGGAACGGTTTTCCTTACACGGTTGTCGTGCATAAGGCGATGGTGATGGTGGATTTGAGATGCCCCCGAGTGATTACTTCCTAGTAACGCATTCACTGCGCCTTTAGCATTAGAAACGTAGTCCCTGTAGGTGGGAGATAAGTAATGCAAAACATAATTCACGCAACTTCTTTCCATGTCCTCGATGTACTTTAACATCTCACTAAGACTCGCGGCCCATGGTTCCTCTTCACGAGTGAGCAAAACGACTTTAGCGTCCGGGAAAACCTCGAGTATCTCTTGGAAGAAAAAGCTTGCGGGGACATCGGTCACGGAGTCGACATCTTTAAACATCAGCTCAAAGTCAGGCGTCTTGCCATGATAAATTAACTCCTGCCACTCGTCGACGAAATCCTGTAGTTGCGGTATTGAGTCCAAGTTGTTATAACCTAGGATTTCTAGTGCCCGGGCCAGGGTTTTTGTTCCTGTTTTTGGCAGGCCGGCACAAATGACCTTCATATTTTTAGGTTTGCGTGTTTTTTGGGAAGAAACATGCTGTGCTGATTAGCATAATTACAACGTGATTACGTAACTCGGTCCGTTCTGATCTGCTGATTGACTAACTATTGACATAACTATTAATGACCTATGAAATGTGTAGAAATACTCCCTACGTTTCACACTTGAAAGTAAAGAAAACACCCCCCCCCCCCCCCCCCATCATAAAAAAAGATAATAATGAGAGCGGTCCCCTGAGTCGTTTACTGTACTTGTCGTTCGTTCTGCCCGAGTTGTCATGTATTGACGAATATGAAGCACTGCCTCAGGAGTTGGAGCCGGTTTCTCGAAACTCCCGAGCAGTTTTTCGAGTTTTTTTTTTTTCGGGCGCCCGAGCAAAATTACTGTGCAAGTAGAACACTGCACAACTTTATACAAAGCGAAAACAAAAAGATCTAACTTTACCGTTTTGTTTTGACTCGTTTCGTTTTGAGTTGCAAATCCAAAAACAACAAGAAATGACGGCAAGCAGCGAGTAATATTGTAAATTTATTATATTCGCATGTGGCATATGGATTACCAGATTTTAAAAATGGTATAAATGTCTACAAGTAAGCTATGCTCTCTTATTTAAAAAAAAAAAACATCGTACGTCATACAAGGAATCATTTACTAGCCAGCCATTCTTGGCGATTTTAATTTATTATCAAATTTATAATAAAATGGCCCATTGTATTTTGTCCACAAACGTTAGGGACCTCACCCAGAAAGTTTCACCCTGAAAGCCAAACTACACTCTTCGAATTCACTTCCTTTTTAGTCCAACTACACAGAGGATAGGAAATCAGACCTCCTCCCACGGGGAATTTCTGCAGAAACTCACCCATGGGAAAAGTTGGATTTCCCATGGAAGAAGAATGAGAAGTGTTCGGATTTCCCATGGCTATTCATATGAGTTCCGAACACTTCCCATGCGTGTGCCATGGAAAATTCAGCTTTTCCCATGGACGATGGGTTTCTGCAGAAATTCCCTTGAGTGTCCCTTAAGCGTTTCAGCTCCAAACAAGCCCCGGTCTTCAATAGAACCGTGCAATTCAAAAACTCCTTGAAATTCATTTATTTCACCTGCGGAAAAGATGCAATCAGGCTATCAAATATCACTTTGTTTTGGGCTATCATTATCCTCATTGATTGGGAATCTAGCATTAAAAAAAAAGAACTGGATGGGGGATGTAGCGTTTACGGGGGGGGATGGGAACTCTTGGAGCTAAATTTCTTGTCCTTCTTATTTTCAAACTCCCCAAAGAAAAAGTGTTGATATTTTAAGCCTCGAAACCGGTCGGAAGTTAATTTCACAGAAAATACCGCTGTAATTTCTCGGGCTCTGGCCCGAACAGCTTGCACAGGCAACTGTTTCCACTGAAAATAATGCAGGCACTTGCAAATAGGTTGTACTGAGTACAACGAAACAAATGAATGCGTCTTATTTTTGCAACGATCAATATTATTAGCTAGGGGGCCTGGTCAACCATTAACACTTTTGCCTCACTCCACCACTCCCGCCGTACCCTGTAAAAATGATTGTGAATTCACTTTTTTGTGTAAAGATACGAGTAAGAACAGCCCTAACACGAACTTCTCATCATTCCGAAAACGACTGCATACGACCTGTTAGTGCTGCGCCATAACCTTGGCCATTAGTCTATCAGTCATTGGTGCATTGTCCTTTAGTGCTTTACGTTCAGCCAAGAGACTCCTGACGAAAACAAAAAAGTAAACATGGCGTGAGTTGGACGATATAAGAGCCTGTGTCAGCCACTCCTTAAATTATCAACCATTTTGTGACCTTTGCCGAGCATGGCCGGTCCAGGACCCATAATCCCACATTAGTTTTGAAGCCAGCGCACTGCAGAACCTCTACTTTTCAGGCCACTTTCTTTAATAGGTGAAACCATGGAACTATGTATGTAAATCATCCTTGTTAGAACTGTATTTTGACCTACTGAACACTACTTTTAATATTGACTTTTCGTGTCTGGTCTCTATCTCGAGACTGTGCCCAGGGGGGTACTCGGATATAAAAATGACGGGGGGGTTCGACGTATTTTTGGGGGTATGAAATTTGTAGTTAAAGTATTTTCTGGGTTGAAAATTCTACCAGGTATTTTTGGGGGGTTGAAAAATCTGCGGGTATTTTTGGGGTTGAAACTTCTGACAGGCTAGTTGATTATCAAGATACTGCCTTAAGCTTAAGGTATTTCCAGGAAACATAATGGGACAGGTGATGACAGGCAAAGACAAAAGACACTGACTCTTTGTAACACGAGAAGCTAAAAAAATTGGGTATTTTTTGGGTATCAAATTTTGGGAGCAGGTATTTTAAATTTATGGCTCAGGTGTTTTTTTGAGTATGAAATTTGCAGCTCCGTCGGACCCCCCCCCCCCCCCCCGTCATTTTTATATCTGAGTACTACCCCTGGGAGACTGTGCTTGTCATAGATCGTAATTGTAATTCAATAATATATGTCTTTTTATTATTATATTAGTAGGGGAAACGCCTTGCATGGGTCGCCCGCTCGTGTTCTCCCCTTTGGACTCCGTTATTTTATGTATTTTCTTATGTTTAGTAGTAGTCCAATAAATCTGGTAAAATAAAAAATAAAACAAAATAAAAAATAAATATAAATTCTTTTCGTTTGATTTTAGAAGACGATCTACTTGTAGAAATCTCTAAATAAACATCTAAAAACAAAGTTTCAGATTGGATTTACCAAAAATTCAATCGAGAACATTGCTCTGTATTCCCTAAGTCAGCCGATGGAAATGGATGATTTCTCCGACTTGGTATGTTGCTATGCTGTCAAAATGGCGGCTGACACAGGCTCTTTAATAGAGTGGGTTTCACACGAGTGTCGAACATAATATTTGTATTTACGTTTATTTGCATTCTCATTGGTCGCTCATTTCAGTCAGCCAATCATGAACGTAGCTGTGTATTTAGTAATCACGTGCTTACCGCATGATAGTGTTTTTACCTGGCTTAGCTTACAATGAAACCAGTCACGTGATTACCGTGTGATAGTGTTTTACTTGGCTTGGCTTACAAAGAAATCAATCGCGTGCTCAGCATACTTAGCTTGTGATTTACAGACGAGGAAGAAATTCAGCAGCAATGTTTATTGGTATTACTGCAGTCACCTGTAATTTACTCTATCGTAGCAAGAAAGACTGTCAATACAAACTGACTTTGCATTCTTACCGCGCAAACTTGTGGTGGTTGTCACGTGACGACTGCATAGCGGCGTGGATCAGGAACAAGTTGAATACGTCACGCTGAGGGGAGATACAAGTCAAGTCAAGTACTTAGTATCTATTAATACTCTGTCAGAAAAACGTTTGTGACTCGCTGAATTTTCCCCGTCACTTTTGGCACGCGTGCGTACAACACTTTTTTACGTTACAGATAGAGCGGATTTCCGATGGCCACCGTCAGCGTTTCTATTGGCCGAGAGCAAAGTCCTTCGTCTTTAAGCCAATCAAATTGCGAAATAATCCATGAACGTGCCAATGTTCACGTCATGATTTGCTGAACGGTTTGTGAATGGCTTCCACTCCTGATTGATTTGTTGTTGAATGGCTTCCGCTCCTGATTGGTTTGTTGTTGAATGGCTCACTCCTGATTGGCTAGTGGTTTTGTGTTTGCGTTTAGTTTTCGATACTGATCTGAAATCCGCTCTATGTTTTACATACACAGGCTACCCGCAAATGGTAGAAGTGCTAAATCTAAGGCGGGAAGTGTGGTGTGACGCAACAACAGGCTAGGCTATCGCTCGGGTTACCTGTGCATTACTGCCTCCCATATTGACCACTCTATATCGGATGGGCTTCATCAACTCAACTGCAGCCGCGAAATCTCCCTGATATTCAATACAAAACATCCAGTCAGCTAAAAACAGTGATCTCTGCCCTTATAGAAGTAAAGTGAACTATTTACAACAAAAACGTTTCAATTGAGTAAGTGCCTTTTTGGGGGGAGGGGGGGGGGGTCAAAATCGAGAATACCCTGGTTTTATGTGACCATTCACAGGGTGGATTGAGGAAGGGGGGAGAGGGCCGCCCCGCCATTCTCGGGAGATTTTCCCATACATGCATTTCCTGTATTTGCTGGAGGAAATTTTCGTCCAATGTTTTCACTATCCCCCCTCCCCTCCCATCCCTGAATCTGCCCCTGGATGACACCGCGGCAAAACGCATTTGCTATGCGCTTAAGATTCACTGGTGTGTGAAATGAGGAAAATTGAAAAAATCTACATAACAACAGCGAACGATACATTTTGACTTTAAAGTGCGAGGTGCAAAAGTTCAGAGAAAGATATGATCAGATTCTTGTTGCTCTACAATTTGTGGCCTTACGTTTTGTGTCTGGAGCTTACGTCTTCCGAATTTCCAAGACAGCACGAGATACTTTTGTTATGAAGATTATTTCTTTTGTTTTCATTTCACAGGAAGTGAATCTTTAGCGCATGGCAAATGCGTTTTGCCGCAGTGTCCGCCTGGATCACTCCTTTTTAGCGGAGCTCCTTAGCGGCCGAAGGCAGCAGAGCGGAGCACCATAGGTATCGCAGGAAGAATACAGTAGCTCAAAGAAGAACTCAGGTATAACGATCGACTTCATTTTTCATGGTTCAGCGGTATTCCCATTTGGATATCGCTGGCGCGTCCGTGTCTGCGCGCCCCCGCACAGGTAAACCAAGACCCCGACACAGAAAAACATGTAACCGGGAGCTCCGCTTTTAGCCAGTGGCTAAATCTATGTATTAAGGAAAGCCTGTCAAATGGCTGCCACCAGAGCCTTCCCTGCGAGGTGACGAGCCGAGGATTTCTGGGTTCCAAATTTCCAAATTTTCAAAAATTTCTCTACCCCTGTGGAAATTCCAGACATCTGTACAACCCCTGTGGAAATTTGAAGAAACCCCTGTGGGAATTCCTCATTCTCTTGTGTACCTGTGGAAATTCCACAGTTGCAAATGAATACCCTGTGGAAATTCGAGGGTATAATGGATAGCCCTGGGGAAATTCCAGGGTCAAAATCTACTTTACACACCCGGGAATTCCATATTTTTTGTATACACTCTAATCCTCGCCACCCATGAATCACGCCACCCTGGAATTCCAGTTCTCAAGAGGGGGCTAAGGATTTTTTTTCCGACTGCTCATTACAAAAAACTTTTTGTTAGTCATAGCGTCTTGTACACACACCTGATCTGCCAGCTGAAAAGCCTCACAAAGCGAGACCCCAATATCACGTGTTATGTCGCGATTTCTGCCGCTTTTTTCTCTGCGAAGAAAAATATTACTTGATTATTATTATATTAGCAAGCGTGCAAGCAAGCTGCCTGTGATAGCGCACCTGATGAAATCTCTCATGGATTCCATCAGCTTCACCGTCATGTCTTCTTTCTTGGCTCCAAGTGTGCACATCAGCATGTGGGCGTCATTAAACAGCTGTAGAACGAACAGGAAAAAACTTGGTACTCAACGTGCTTACATAGTTCAGTCATTGCAACGTGTTATCGTCTGGCCTGTATGCTTTTTTCGTCCGGGTTTTTCATTAATTTATTTTTACTTATTGTTTGATTGCTTTTGTTTTTGTATTTTGTGTGTCAAAATAAAACAGAAACACTGTCCACAGGCACAGCACGAAATGTGATTATCATGTGATTATTTATGCTTATTTTTTATTGGCTATCGGGAGCGGCTTACCATCATGTGATTATTTTCATGGGGAGCCCAGTAGGGTACAAGGTCTTGCCATCTGTCACCTACGTTAACACCTGACAAAGAGACAGGAGAAATCAATTAAACTAAGCCTGCTCCGCAAGCGTCTCATACTTTTCGGGTTTGGGTCTCCGGTTGGTTTCCTTTGGCTCGATCAATGAAGATATCGATGTATTTTCCGCCAAACATGCTCTCACTAGAATAGATTAGGGATGATCCCTAATTGGCAAATGCGCTTATTGTAGGGAATATTTATTATTTTCGTTCTATTAAAGACTATGAAACTATGAAAAGAACGAAGCAATTTGTATTGACGAACTCTAATAGAACGAAGAAATGTGTATGAACAAACACTAAAAGTCCGCCCCCCCCCCCCCCCCCCCCCCCGCAAAAATAAGCCCCACAGCCCCCATTTTGAGGGGGGCCCCTGTTTTCCCCTAATATGATTTAGGGGGGGGGGCTATGGAAAATTTCCAACAAAAATAACATTGAGCATAGGGGGGCCAACCATTTTTTCCCGAAAAAATTATACGAAAATACAGTAAAAACCCGCGTATAAGAACCTGTTAGGCTAAAATTTTCATTTCAATCCCCCTCGACATAATAACCTGTAAAGGCTAAGGGACGTGTCATTATTTAGCAGGGGGGTGAGGGCTCCTATTTTTGTGGGGAGGGTCCCAATTTTTTTCTTGTGTCTAAAGGGAGGGTCCAAATTTTTTTCACTCCTGTTTGGGGGAGGGTCATAATTTTTTCAGCGACATTTGGACGATGAAGAAAAAACGGAAGGTAAAACAGATGCCGATAGTGGTTATTTCAGCAGCTTCTCTATCATTTACATTTTTACTTAATAGAAATTTCAGCGCATAAAAAATGACATCTAATGTACTATTTTACCAATCAAGACACTACCTTCACGCCGTTAACAAGGACAAGCGTATCTTCACGAGGAAAAGAAAACTCTCACAAAAATGCCTTGCAATGATAGACCTGGCGCGAGGAAAGCGTGAGTTCGACGTTACAAACATAGACATTCGCCATTTGGGCCGCGCTTCACGCACATGAATAATAATAACTTCGTCATTTGCGGCGCGGCCCATCAATAGAAGATTTCATCTAACCTATATAGTAGAGGTAGCGTACTTCCTTGGCTCCTGTCAGGCTTTCTTTACATACGGTACACAAAACATGTCTATCTACCCTTTCTCTGAGGCTTGGTTAAATGCGTTAATCAAAATTCGGGCGCGCTTCGCGCGCAAGGAAAGAAAAATGCGACCCCCTTTTTCAGTAATGTCTAGATCATATAGGGGACGGGAATAGGTGATTAACGATCGCGTTAATCATTGTACTTATAGATGGCGGATCACTGCATTTTTTTCGTGTATTACCCCAAATCCTCTCACGCGAGGCGATAAATAATGAGTGCGGTTCCTTAGCTTTGACAGAAATAAGAAAAAAGCAATTCCGCTATAAAGAAGAATGAAAGAGACATTGCTTTACTCGGACAAGAGTCTGACATTTTTTTCAGAAAATATAAATTAGATGGGGAGGGTCGCATTTTTTTTTACCTACGACTTGGGGAGGGTCGCATTTTTTTGTCATGTTCAAGGGGAGGGTCCTAATTTTTTTAGCCTTGTTTGAAAAAAATGGGAGCCCTCCCCCCCCCCCCCCCCCCCCCGGTAAATAATGACACGTCCTTAAATTTTAAGTTAGGTTCTTGTCAGTGGAGTTGCTGTAAAAGTGTATAAACTCCTGAATTGGAAGATTATCAT
This sequence comes from Scolanthus callimorphus, assembly GCA_033964015.1. Taxonomy (NCBI): domain Eukaryota; kingdom Metazoa; phylum Cnidaria; class Anthozoa; order Actiniaria; family Edwardsiidae; genus Scolanthus; species Scolanthus callimorphus. The sequence goes on from CM066925.1 coordinate 7,406,720, forward strand.
CTGGTTATATTTAAAAGTAACTGGATACTCTTTTTTTTTCTTTCATGCTTAAGTACTGTGTTCTATGTCTTTTGTGGTTAGCAATCAAAAAATTCTTTGAGTGTTTATTTGAAACTATACGAACCTATTTTAAGATTTAAGATAAATAGATAATATTAATAGCAATCTTCAGGATCAGTAACTATCAGTAACTACAAGAGTGGATTAACAAGAGTTAGAATCTTTCCCTACTGTATTTAATCCACATCACAGTCAGAAAAGTGTCTATTTTGAGATTTGAGTTTCGCGCGCGAAAGTATTTGAATGCTCAGGCTCGAATGCTCGTATACCCAATACACAACAAAATAGAGAATATCCTATACTTTATCTTTGCGATTTTAACGGTTTTTCCATTGATCTGCGATTTAATTTTAGGCTGGATCTCACAACTGTTCGCGTGGCGAGAAAGTGGGAACCCTGTGGATGACGAATTTCGCGGGCATCCTAGTTCTAAAAATAGACACTTTTCTGACTGTGATTCGGGCGTACATAGTAAATATGGAAACTCTTGGTAATCCACTCTTGGTAACTATCACAATTTATGGCTAAGGGTGGGTTTGACCATGTATATGTCAGTGGCGGGGGGGGGGGGGGGGGGGGGGGGGGGGGGGGGGGGGGGGCTATGATATTTTTCTTTGATTAATTTACATCTCTTGGGGGGTCAGGAAAAAAGCCCTGAGATCATCAGGGGGGGCTTCAAAAAATAAAAATAAAAAATTTAGGAAATCATCATAGGCCCCCCTCTAGATAAATTATGAATGCTCCCTTACACAATTGTATTTACTACAGAATTTGATTGGCTGAGAAAAACGAGTAACCAATGAGAGCGAAAAGCAATCGCAATTACGTAACAAGTCTTGACAGTCATGTGAAATGTTGTTCCAGAACCTCGCTGACTGTCGGAGGCTTTGGACACAGACCGCGAAACCGCGAAAATCATCTGGGGTCCGATGGGTTTCCTGTGGTTTTATGACGTAATTACCTTCCATTTCTAGTCTGTAGAGCAAGGAAGAGGCGTCTGTGAGGTCCAAGGTGCTGCCGGGAGATTTGCAGCGCTTTGCAAGCTCGTTATCATAGATGTCTAGTGCAGCATCGTATTCGCCCTGAAAATACATCAAATCCTTCAATAACAGGACCAAGAAGGACTAAAGTTGCTAACGCAGATCGTATTCGCCCTGAAAACACACCAAAAGCCTTCAATAACAGGACAAAGAAGGACTAAAGTTGTTGCTAACACAAATCATATTCGCCCTGAAAACACACCAAAAGCCTTCAATAACAGGACCAAGAAGGACTAAAGTTGCTAACACCGATCGTATTCGCCCTGAAAAACACAAAAGCCTTCAATAACAGGACAAAGAAGGACTAAAGTTGTTAACGCAGATCGTATTCGCCCTGAAAACACACCAAAAGCCTTCAATAACAGGACAAAGAAGGACTAAAGTTGCTAACGCAGATACTTTTCTTCCGAAAGTAGGCCAGACGTGTGTTAATTCAGCGTTTCTATTCGTCTATTCGACAATAGAATTGCGAACTAAATCAAAACGCTCCACCGCTAAAAACGCTCCACTTACTTCGCGTCCGATTTACTTAACGTTTGTTGTTGAATGGCTTTAACTCCTGATTGGCTAGTCATTTTGTAGTTGGGTCTAGTTTACAATAGTCAACTGAAATCTGCTCTATTTTGTGACCTAAATAACGCAAACGCTGCCCCGGTTGCAAGAGCCGACATGGCCAGCATAACCGAGATGAAATTTCCATCTCACTGGTGTGTAGGCTCGGTTCAGGCCGTCGTAACGTCGCGCGCGATTGCTTGGCTCCTCCACTGCTGGAAACCGAGCATAACAGCTGCGAACACAGGGAATTTCTACAGAAACCCTCCATGGGATGGCACAAGCATGGGAAGTGTTCGGAATTCACACGGATAGCCTTGGGAAATCGGAACACTTCCCATACTTCTACCATGCGAATTAGCTTTTCTCATCATGGATGGGTTCCTGCGCAGAAATTCCCTGTGGAATCTGCTCGGGTAAGCGTGAGTGAGCTTTAAGGTATCTCGCAGGGCTCCGAAGGTTTATCTCTGGGTTCTCCGGTTTTCCATGGAGCCAAAGCCTACGAGGTCCTCGAATACCAGGACGAAAAAGTACCTCAAATAAACGCTTGTCAAAATTTAACAGGGTTTGTTTATGGTCTCTCCTTAAATGGTTTGGGATATTTGGCTCATCCATGCATATCTGTGTGGCCCAAACTCCCTGATGTTGTTATCAGTATCACTCCACGCACCAATTTAGCACGATTTTTCAATAGCGTCAAGAAACTTGTCGCAAATTTCAGGATCCAAACGCAGACTAACAAACCGTTTTACTTTCTGTTTGTTGCGTTACAAAAGCCGGCTTTTCACTAGTGAAATAAGTGGAGACGGAGAAGGAGACGGAGACGTAAGAGCTTGTTGTGAGAAAATCCTCGTGACAGTTAGCGACGTCGCAAGCGGAGACGTAAGAGAAAGGAAACCTTCCGTTCTGCTTCCTTCACGCTTACGTCCCCTTCTCCGTCTCCGCTTACTTCACTAGTGAAGTTGCAAAAAGTTGCAAAAAGTTTCGAACAAACTTCAAATCTCTGCGACATCACGCGACAAAATCGTGGCAGATCGCGCCGGGTTGCACCTAGTTTCCATTAGTGATTTTGAGTTGACGCGTACGTGCGAAAAAAATCGCCGTGACTCACGCGACAAAAATTGCAGGAAAAATTGAAAGTACCCTCCGCATATTCAAGAAATTTCACCTCAAATTGTGCAGTTATTTTGTAGTTCGGAACATTGCTTTGGTTTTCTGTACCTTTTCTATATGATAGAGAGACCAATGCCAGAAGTTATGTCCTGCCATTCCTGTGCCAAGCTGAACAAAGGAAAGCAATTTAGAGTTATCCATAAGCCTAGTTGAGTTTAAATTTCGTGTTTAGTTCGCATACGATTTTAGTCCGAATTTATTGTGATTTCTTTTGTTTAACAAGAACAAAGAGAAGTTAAACAAAAGATTCGGACTAAAATCGCATGCGCACTGAACACGAAATTTAAACTCCAACAGGCTTATTTCGGTCGTTGCAAAAAATAACGTCTAAGTACACAGTTTTTTACTTTCGATAGGTTCCCTGAGGACAGTCGCTCCCCCATTTTTCATGCTCTTTCTATATTCTTGTGTCCAAGATACACCACTCTACTGAGCGAAAATCTTATCAAATGTGTTTTTCATTTAGAATGGGTTTCTCTTTGTCTTAATTTACAGTCTCATTGTCATTTAGTAATCACGTGCTCACTGAGTGATTGTCATTTTTCTTGGCTTGGCTTACAAAGACACCAGTCACGTGCACACGCGTGATAGTGGTTTTACTTGGCCTACAAAGACACAAGTCACGTGCTCACTGCGTGGTAGTGGTTTTACTTGGCTTACAAAGAAAGCAGTCGCGTGCACAAGCAATGATAGTAGTTTTTACTTAAGCCCGGTGCACACTAGCGACATAAAGACGTCATTTTGCAACGATAATGGCATTGTAAAATAACTGAAATAATAAATTTTTTCCATGGATCATCATTAGATTGCTTCACCAAAGCAATTTTGTTATTTTTGTGGACTTCAACGTTTTGAAACCAGTAAATTTTGTTCGCGTGATATTTTTCTTATGTCGTTATATCGCAAGTGTGCACCAGGCATTAGCTTGTGATTGGCTAACGTGAAAAGCCAATCACCAGCAGCTTGTAATGAGCCAATAAACTTTTTGGTTCTTAAAGAAATAAGAGTACTTTCTGATAGGTTGGTCAACTTTTGTACCATAAATCCCAGCATCAGGCTTCGCTTTTCAACATGAGCGAAACCTGCACGCTGCTTGGCCTCGTTTCCGAACAAATCGGCTGCTGAAAAATCCAAGATGGCGCTTGTGTGACAAAGGCAAATGGGTTGATTGTGTTGTACTTACCACCCAGTCATTCAGAGTCTTGCTCATAAATGCAATTCCTCGTCCTGACGCCCTGTCATCTCGAGCACATGCGCCCGCGCATGCGTGGCCCAGCAGTCTGTAGGGACTAGTTCCAGGCCCTGGGAAAAGACCGCATTTTTGTTAGCGCCAAATGCATGCGGTGTTTTCACCAAAAGAGTACAGAGCGTTGACCCGAACGGCAAATGTGGTATATAATAGACCTAATAACGGTTTCCGCCGCCATTTTGTTGAGTAAGCAAGAACGACAAAATCCCACAGAAACTCAGCAAATGCGAAGTGAAATCATTGCGAAAATATTGCACACATCAACAAAATACAAAGTCTGCCCGAACAAACAATGTACTACATTTTGGGTCGTTACCTTTAAAGCATGTTTCTCCGCGTCCACATATAGGTTAGTTTCCTCTAGACCAAATGCATACATTCCATGGAGGTACCTGTAAGATATTCTTTATTATTTTAACTTTGGCGAGCATTGTGGCGTATTATCCGGGCTCTAATGAACATTTTGGCGGGCTCTAATATCTTAGAGCCCGCGCGAGTCAATCGGCGTTATGACGGTGACATAAACTATCGCTTTTGAACTCAATGCTCTCCAAAGTTATAATAACATGAGCCTGAGTCGGGCCCAACTATATTATTATATTAGATATAGAGGGCAAAAAAGAAGAAGAAAAAATCCCAATAATTTTCTTAGCTTCTGTATTCTTTGAAACAGTGATATTTGCGACCTCTATGGTACTAGGGTGCGGTAATGTTTGCTATAAGCTAAGGCGCAAAAAATGGTACTTCTTATATTAGCAGTCATAAACATTTCGTTACACTGTAACTGGTAATTAGTAATGAAAAGAAACTTGTGTTCATTGTGAGTGAACAAGTTTCAATTGTCACACAGACTCTTATCAGAAGGTAAATACTTCCAAATTGGGTTTTAGCCGTGAGCGTTTCAAAAAACGATGTAGTGCTCATAATATTTTTGATACGCGCACCTTGCGACATCTCTTGCACCTTGTAACGCGCTTAGTTATGTATGAAATTAAGAAATTAAGCGCTATATAAACACGTACAGTTAAATTTTATAAGGAGACCTACGTTTTAAGTTTAGATGCCTTGAGAAATAAAACTCGAAATATGGCCGCGTACATATCAAGAAAGAGCTGTTTTTTTTTTAGGAATCCGCTTGGACTGTCTGTGTTTTTCTAATCTCTTCCCTTTGGCCGAAAAATAGAAAATGGCGAGCGATGTTTCTCGAGCATCAGCAGGTTTTGGTGTTTGCAACGTAGGCAAGTCATCACTAAAACAGGTTTGGATAAATTACTTTAAAAAAAATAAAAATCCGCGCCCATTTCTCAGGCTATACTTTTTTGTGAGCCTGGCTGGGCCCCCCAAAAAATCTGCCTTCTTAAAGCCACTTACGGATATAAGGGTGTAGTTGTTTTCCATTGAGGTAAAATTCTGGCTATGGAGTCCCTCATTTGTTTCTGTTGACCTGTGAAGAAATATATCTCTTGCGCAAGCTTGATCGCCATCATGTCTGTAGGTAGCTGGATAAGATATCCTCCCAAACAAGGCATGCCCAATTGGATTCCTGTGGATAAAATACCACAGGCAGCTCTAGGCTTTGAAATATAAAAAATAATAATAACGTGGCTTATGCGCTGCAATAGGACATTTGCACGATGATGTCATTTGACTACAACTACCAGAATCCTTTTCAGTTTCCTTTCCCTTTCCAGATCAACAAATTCCTTCATGAAAGAACACAATAGCCTACATTTTCTACACATAAGCCACCACGCAAAGCTTTCTGGTAGTTGTAGTCAACCACGTCATCATGCAGATGTCCTATTGCCGATTATGGGTATTTTCAGGCTATCTAAGCTGGATCGAGGATACGTTGCCCTAGAGCAGGTCGCCTGCGTTTCAAGCGTAATTCCTGGGAGCTTTCAGGCAGAGAAACTTGGGCGAGATTGGGCCGCGCGCTTTCGTCGATTTTCTCTAGATTTCTCGGCCCTAAAAAACTCCACAGGAACACTTGTTACGTAGGCCTGAGAACTGGTGATTCAAGCTATTTCTCTGCACACTGCATGTCGGGAATTGAGAGACATGGTGAACAAAGTTAAGAACGCATGCACTGCAATTCTGTAACTATGAGAGATTTAGTTTTAAGGGAACTCCGGCCGTTTAGCCTTTTCAATGTGTAGCGCATCATTGAAATGCATATTTTATAGCAAGAGTGCATCACGTTTCCAAGAAAGCGGCGCCCGCGAAATTCAAATTCAAAGTGTACATTTTCGCTACAACACTACATTTTCAAAATCCTATGCTTCGGACACCCATTACAGTCCTAGGTGATACAGGCTACTGTTTACACAGGGTATTTCTGCAGAAACCCATTCATGGAAAGCTGAATTACTCAAGCGGCACACGCATGGGAAGTGTTCGGAAATCACCTGCTTTTCCCATGGATGGGTTTCTGCAAAGATTCCCTGTGTTACGGGCTCCCTTTCAGCTCTCGCCACGAAAGGCAGAAACTCCCTATAGTTTTGCTTTTGCGTTTAGTGGTAAAAAACTTAAAGAGCCTGTGTCAGCCGCCATTTTGACAGCATAGCAACATACCAAGTCGAAGAAAGCATCCATTTCCATCGGCTGATTTAGAGAATGTAGAGCATTGTTTTTGATTAAATTTGGTAAATCAAATATGAAGCTTTGTGTTTAGATGTTTACTAAGAGATTTCTACACGTAATTCGTCTTCTAATATCAAACGAAAACAATAGCAAAGGAGTGGCTGACACGGGCTCTTTAACAATAAGAGTCTAAAACATTATAAATTCAGTTTTCACACAAAGAGGGTTCCAAGGAGTGCAGCCCTCCCCAATTCAAACACGAACTCACCCTAGCGATAATTCCTTGACAGCCTCCACATGTAATTTCTCTCGAGGAGTTACACAACTACTGGAAGCCATCTTCAGGAGTTTGTCCACTTTTTTTCTCGCTTCTTCATTCTCTGGTGTGCTACCAAATAGCTCAAGATTCAGAGACAGGACTTCACCCATCACTTATAACATTAAGAACAAAATAAGAGAAATCAGCATACCAGGGCTTGGTTTGTAATTTCAACTTAAGGGGGGAAGCACCATACTCGTACCGAGCCATATTTATTACGTGTGTTTCTTTCCGTGTGATTTTGCGTTACTGGGCTGTTACTTGGGAGGCATGCATGCAAAGGCTTATCTCTCACTCTCGGTTTTCGCATGGCCCACAAACCCTTGTGCGCCTCGCTACTCGCCCAACAATCCCTTGCGCGCCACTTCAGCTGCAGGGGCGTAGCCAGGGGGAGGGGGGGCGCCCCCCCCCCTTTCTCGGGAGATTTTCCCATACATTTACTGTATTTGCTGGAGGAAATTGAATATTTTCATCCCATGTTTTCACCATCCATCCCCCCCCCCCCCCCCCCCCCATTCAGAAATTCCTGGCTACGCCGCTGAGCTGGGTACAAGTCTGGGGTAGTATCTCTCCACTTCTTTTCCAAAGGCCAAAGGGGGGAGGAGAGGGAGACAACAGTGGTTTTACAATGACTGTGGGGAGATGCCTTGGGAGGAACGCACTTGCATACACCTATTTGAAAAAGGTTGCACCATCACAACTGGCTGTTATATGCCTGCAGTGCGTCAAAGCCAATAGTGAACATTTTTTATTAGAGACAAAATAATCTATGTATAACTGACATATATCTTCAATCTATAGGTTGCTAGCGAGAAATCTTGGAACTTGTAAACACAAAAATTTTCTCTTCTTTATGTTTCTCCCATGACGCATTGCGGGCTAAAACACACAGTGGCAATGGTGCAACCTTTATAAAATAGGTGTATGACATTATTGCTTCTCCTTTTCCAAATGAGAGTCATGCTATGCTCCCTTCTGTCATGCAGCCTGCTAGATAGTGCACAGGGAAAAATTGCTTAACACATTAATGGTTTTGGTAGCATGTTTCCATTAATGTGTGAAAAATGTTAATGGGAAGACCACACTTTCCCATTAATGATATTAATGGGAAGATCACACTTTCCCGTTAATGTTATAGTACATTCATGGAAAAACGCTACCAAAACCATTAATGTTTTTACACAATTTTTTCCTGTGGTGGGCTCTCCAGTTTTTTGGTTATTTTTTTTTTGCTCCGGTCGCGGGGGAATGCACTTGTCAATTCCTTGACACAGGAATCCAACGCGCCCCAAAAATAAAAAATCTGCAGCAAAAAGCACTAGGAGAGCCAGCTCTTTGTTGTGTAAGGAGTGGTCACAATAGGAAATTAATCAGGCACCCACAGCACTAAAAGTCTGACAATATAGCTACTCCAGATAATCTAATGTATTTTGGTTTCAAAAAGAAGGGGGGGAGGCTTGGGCCCCCTAGGCTCTCCCCTGGCTATGCCCCTATCTATTTACCAAAATCAGGATCTGCCTTCTTCATCCTATCCAGCGCAGCCTGTGGTCCTCCAACCACAGGGTCTTCATAATGGCCAACAAGCTGTTTGGAAGAGTGAAAGTTAGTTTAGTTTTATCAGAGTTTGCCACCAGAAGAAAAGACATATACTAGACTATACTAACTAAGGTAAGCTTCTTGGAGCAGCAGTTATAGTATCTTTGAGTGTATGTTAGCCTAGATCATCCTCGGAGACCCAGGGGATTTTTCCTCTAACGTTTCCACTCACGAGAAAAAAAGCCCCTGGGGAACAGTAAGGAACGAACTTGGTCAAAATTCGAAACCTATGCCGGCCTGTGATTGGTCGACCTCGGGAGGTCGACCAATCACAGGCGTGAGTCCTGAACAATGGACTTAACGTAAAACTGAACATTTGCATAAGGGCAATAACATGACTTTGCCGGCGCGGCTTGCCATGTAGACATCACGTTCCCAGAATTCGCGAACCTCAGCCAGCGAAATGCAGATAAAAGAGGCCTCTGCTAGCAGGGAACAGAATTATCTAGTGACTCAAAGATAGATTCGGTATCACTTCGTTGAAAGCAGAGCAGCTACTAGTTTTGAAGGGGTTTTACAAGCGACAAGATTAGTTTACCTGAATGAGTTTACCTGATTGAGTTTACCTGATTGAGTTTACCCTGTTCAGGTTCACTTCCTGCCCTGTTTAAATCTATCTATCTTTGCACAACTCTCGACGGGATTTGGCGAGAGTCTCATATGCCAAGTCAAATGTGCGAAATTCTAAAAGAAAAAGGACAAGGACGAAGTTCATTGAAGTTCGATCGTGTAGTCTGCTAAAAAAGGGACTTCTTGTTTCATCTGGTGACAACAAATTGTTCTCGGTTTGCAAAATGAGCAAACAAAGTCCGAAAATCCAGCGAGACATTTCGTCCAGTTAGTAGTGATAATTTTTCACCGAGAGACTGCGAGCCGAACAACTTGTGTCTTCTCTTGCTATCTACAACAGTTTCACCGCAAATACGGCAGTAATGCCCAATAGCTTCTTTGGGGTCACACTCATTTACCGTCAAAGATAACCGTTTATCGTTTATGAATGTTTTGAGAAACAAAACAGCAAAATATCGAGAGTACGCGCGTTTAAAGATTTCGCATTTGCCGTATCGCGTTACACAATCTGATGAGTGGATGACAAGTTTTGACAGGAAAGGTTAATTACTTAATCCCCAAGGCGTCGCATCGGCCGTGCCGGCTTTTGACCAAGTTCGTTCCTTACTGTTCCCCAGGGGTTATTTTTTCTCGCGAGCGGGGAGCAGAGGAAAAAATTCCCTGGGTCTCCGAGGATGAGCCTAGATATTGTGTTAAACTGTGATAGCTCTGCTGCACTGGGCATGGCCACTCCCGCACCCTGTGGTTTAACATCCTTATCCAAGAACATACACAAAGGTCTAACCATTTGGCACATGGTTCCAAAAAATATCCATACCCCCCCAACGGAAGGGTGTTGAAAAGTGACCTCCCTACCCCTCTGGAATTTCTGAAGAAAAAATACAGTATTTGTATGGAAAAGATCAGGTAAATTGACCCCCCACCCCTCCGGAATTTCCAATCCCTTTCATAGTTAGAGCAAAGGCAGCACCGCCCATGTAAAAACATAGACGGGATCCCGCCTGGGATTGGGCGGGATCCCGCCTTTTCACCAGTCGGGATCCCATCTGGGAAAGACGGGATCCCACCTGGGATCCCGCCCGGGATTAGTGGACATCCCGCCTTAGCGGGATCCTGCCATCCCACCCGGGATCCCGCCATCCCACCCGGGATCCCGCCATCCCACCCGGGATCCCGCCATCCCACCCGGGATCCCGCCATCCCACCCGGGATCCCGCCATCCCACCCGGGATCCCGCCATCCCACCCGGATCCCGCCATCCCGCCCGGGATTAGTGGACATCCCGCCTTAGCGGGATCCCACCTGGGATCCCGCCATCCACCCGGGATCCCGCCATTCCACCCGGGATCCCACAATTCTACCTGGGATCCCACCCGGGATCTTGCCATCCCACATGGGATGCTGTCACCTCACTTGGGATCCCATCATCCCACCCGGGATCCTGGGATCCCACCCGGGATCCTGGGATCCGCCATCCCACCTTGGATCCTGCCATCCACCCATCCCGCCATCCTCCCGGTATCCCACCATCCCACCCAGGATCCCGCAATAACACCTGGGATCCTGCCATCCCACCTGGGATCTTGCCATCCCACCTGTGATCGTGTCACCCCACCTGGGATCCCAACTGGGATCCTGCCATCCCTCCCGGGATCTTGCATTATTCTGCCACCTTACTCGGGATCTTGCTATCCCACCCGGGATCTTCTCATCCCACTAAGGATCCCGCCATCCCACCCAGAATCCCAATCGAGATCCTGCCTACAGGAGAGGCCATCACAGCAGAGAATTCTGTCTTTTATATGGACTTTGAAAAAGAAAACTTGTCTCATAACACAGTTATTATTATCAGCAGGTAACCAGGGATGTGTCCCTGGTTTAACCTATGTGTCCCCTGATGTCATCACAAGAAAATGCATTTACAATTAATGAGACATCGATATATGTTTCAAGATTTCCTAATAATGTGTAACATGGCTAATGCTTACAGAGGAACTTATATAACTTGTCTATATTGCATAGACACTTGCCGAGACCCCCGTCTATGCAAAGTATGTGGAAAGCAGTTTTATTGCTTAATGAAAATCTTGTGAAAAAGACCTGTGAAAAAAACTTGTGAAGCACCTGTGAAAAATGCTCTTAAAAGAACCCCAAAATTTGGCCAACAAACCGGTGAAAAAGAAAGATTGTTTAAGAACTTCAAGCAATTTTTGCAAGAAGGTCAAAATTTTGTTACTCTGAAAAAATAAAATTCACAATTCACAAAATGTTGCATTTAGCAGGAAAAACCTAATAATTCTTACACTCTAGCTGATGCAAAATACTATACTTTTTCAAGGATTGAAAGTTATGCCCCCACCTTCCCCATGCCAACCCCCAGAGACAGCTCACCTCATGCGAACAGAATCCTACCACAGTGACTATGCTGTTACTTTAAAAGAGCAGATTTCAGATGATGCCAGAGCATAAGAACAAACAAACATGCAGTCTCTTGTTTTCTGCAATTACTTTGTCTCCTTTTGCAGCTTGTGTTTTTACTCTCCCAACATCACAACATGCTCTATTGCACTCAATTTGTACTTCTCTTTTGTACTTATGCATTTAGATTTCAACACTCAATATCAAATCCACTCTAAGAACATAATGTGACACCAAAACTCTGTGCAGGTGATGAGTCTGTTTTATTCATTTTTAAGCAATGTATATTGAAAATGGTGAATAAAACCCCATGGTAAAACTATGAATAATTTTTTACTTGAATTCATGTGCTGCTTCTTAGCTCCTTCACTTGTTGCTGGCTAGATTATTTGATTGTTTCAGACTGAAGGCAGCGTGAAGTTCTGTTGATGGCAGTATGCATATGCATTCTGTTTTACCTGAAAAACGTGACAAGCAGGATACATTAGAACTTGCTTAAGCTTAAATGACTCATTAAACATAGTTTTACAGGTGTACAGGTCACTTACTTACTTGCTTACTGCGGCGGCCTCAGCCGAACCTCGCATCTCGAGCTCAAGTCGCTCCTGTTGAGCATACAGGAGCCAAGCTCAGTGGTATTGGCCGAACCAGTATCGCTCCGTAGAGTGTCAACCATAGTTGTCGCTGGTCGGCCGGGGCGGCGGTTGCCGTGCGTTGGCTCCCACAAGAAGAGATGATTTGCTGTGAGCTCTTTGTGGCGGTAACAATGACCGGCGAGGCCAAGTCTGCGGCAGGCCACCCTGTCACATATTCTAGGCAGATCACCGTAGAGGACGTGGTTCAGGATGTGGTCACTCCAACAGGTCAAGCCTTGTCTAATTACCTGTATGTCATTACAACAGAATCAAATGCTCCATGATCTAGTGCCTGTCAACCTGCGAGTGAATAATTAAGACAGGTTGTTTATAAGCGAGCATGTTGAACACTAGTTGTCAAGATTATTGTTACGAAAATGTAAAAAATATTTTAACTTAGGTATTGGTTGTTTTTTGAAAGGTATGAATATAAGTGATAAGCTGTTGTCCCTGCCAAAGTTCACAGAAATGTTGTTCATTACAGCCATTCTCAGTTACATGCTCTGTTACATGCAACATGAGGTTGATTGGAAAAAAGCTTGCAAGCGAAAACCTGTTTTTTTTTTGTCAAAGTTTCCATGACAATGCACGTGCTTTCGCCGGCTTGTCGTGCTCAGACAAGACAGCAAAACAAGTTTTCGCTTGCAAGCTTTTTTCCAGGCGACCGTGTGTAACTGAGAATGGCTGTAAGCATGAAAAATATTTGCCAAGGCTATCCAAATTATACATTCCTGGCGCAGGTTGTTCAAAGGTGGACTAAATTTAAACCAGGTTTAGTTCTGAACAAAACCATCAAGTCACCATGGTAATTACTCCTGGATTAGTGCTAAACCACTTTCGAGCAACCGGACCCTGTATTATTTGTTAAACTTTAAAATTCAGTTTCTCTGGGTCCGGTTGCTCGAACGTGGTTTAGCACTAATCCAGGATCAATTACCATGGTGACTTGATGGTTTTGTTCAGAACTGAACCTGGTTTAAATTTAATCCACCTTTGAACAACCCGCGCCTGATCTCCATGCGAGTTTTCATACATATAATCATGTGAACTCTGAAGCAATTACTAGTCAATCCATGGTTTAGCAGCTTATTCCTCTGTCTCAGAGATTTTGCAAATACTCCTAAAGCTACTACTATGTTTGATTACAGGATTATGAAACTATGAAAAACCACAGTAATTAATAAATGGCAACTTCATACAGATTAGAGTGGATTTCAGATAAAGTGTTGTAAGTAGATCATACTTGTGTTTTCTTTTCGATTGCCAATTGAGGTCAAGAGGTCTTGAAATTTGTTTAGTCAAGAAAATTACGAGATGTAAAAATGATCCCTATGGCATTTTGTTTTCTAAGCTTTTTTGAGCAGTAAAGAACGTTAGCGGCCAAATTATACAAGGAAAAGAAACATCACATAAGTATACATTATAACAAATACTTGCCTATGTTTGTAGCTTATAGTTTCTTTCAAATGTCGATACGATAGTAGAGGCGAAGACTGAAGACATGTTTTCTCGTTTTTGGTGGTGAAAAAAGACGACGCGTGTGCGTCGCGTTTCCCGCCTTTTTGGTGTCACGTGACCTTGCGCTAACGTATGTGTGGGCTGCCTGTGGTGTGGTTAATCAAACATGGCGCCTTCCTTCCTTTGCTTCTTGTTTCGCGGTCGTTCCTTGCCATGAAATGTGGAAAGATGGGTGCAAAACAGCTTATCCGAAAAGTGGGTTGAATTGCTAAACGATTTAATTATTGAAGATTTTTCTAAATGCATTCGGACTGTTTTTTTCTGTAAGTTATGCCTTTTTCTTTGATGACAACTGAATTCTAAGAGAACATCAGTCAATGGGCGAGTTCATAAGCACAAGACAAATGTTACATTTTTTCGCAATAACTAAATTGTAAATTACCTAGAAATAGTACAGAATAGTACATAATTCTTCAAATTTATTATCATGGATACACATGAAATTTGGCAGAATGATATAAAGTTTATGTTGACAAATCTTATCTACATGAGTGAACTTCCAGTAGTTATAGCTGTGGAATAGGTAAAATCTCATTGTGGCTCAGGCCTAGTTTATATGTCACTTAATTTCGATAATTAAATTTGTCTCAATCAAATTTGTCCGAAATACGATGTATAAACTAGGCCTCAGTGTACTTTAGTCTATAAACATAGATGTACTATGTAGACTGTTGGGGCTTTCTCACATTATATTACTGAGGTAGGGGTGTACAATATGATGGGTAAGAAATCACAGTTTGTGGTATCTTTTAGGAGTTTTCCCCTTGAATTTTGCAGTAAATTAGAGTAAGTATTATTTGGGAAATATCAGGTTTAATGCTGTTGGCCACTGTCAATATTATTGGGGGGCCTCCCCCTCTCCCCAATCATAATTACAGGGGGGACAAGAGTGCCCCTCATCCAACTGCTTCAATCACCCCTTGATACTGAAAGATGTGCCTGAGAAAATAACAAGTTATAATAATAATGAAAATCAAAGCTAGAGTTGGGAAATCATGGCTACGATCAAAATCAAATTTAATTAAACATCGAATCAAAACAAAGGTTGTTATTTTGATTTCAAAAGAAAACCATAATTTACAGTTTCTTCACATCATATTTTCTCATACCATTTTGTTGATACTTAAGATATAGAATTCACAGCTTTTTTTCACGTTTTTCCTGATTCAAAATGTCACATTTTTCTCATGATTTTCACAGGGTTTTTTCACAGGTCAAAATAGTTCACAGGTTCATTCACAACATTTTCACAGGAATTTCACATGTTGCTCTCCAGTCTCACTCTCATCCCACTATGGAGGTGTCCCATCATTGCAGGATCCCCGGATCCCAGCGCCTCCCACAAAAAATCCTGACAATTCCCAACACAGCTGATAAATTTCCCTGCACTCTTCTCTTCCCACCCAGGTTCTCCCCCTTATATCCCACTGTGGTGTCCCATCATTGCAGGATCCTGGCTTCCCCACCTCAAAAAAAACACCCTCTGGGATTCTGCCATCCCATACGGGATCCCACCCATTAGGTACTCAAGATCTCACTGGGAATCCCACCTGACCCTGAGAAATTTCATCCCAAGAAGGATCCTGCTATCCCATCCATTTGGGATCCTGCCCAGGAAGGCTGGATCCTGGGATCCCTGGGAAATGTTATCCCACCTGGGATAGGCGGCATCCCACCATCCCATCTTGGATCCTGCCCGGATGGCCATTATCTCACCTGGGATAGGCAGGATCCCACAATCCCACCTAAGATCCCGCCTGGGAAGGCAGGGATCTCCGCAGGAAATGATATCCCACCTGGGATAGGCGGGATCCCGCCATCCCACCTTTGATCCCGCCCAGGATGGCAGGATCCCAGGCGGGATCCCACCTACCTGGGAAATGTTATCCCACCTGGGATAGGCGGGATCCCCCCTATCCCAACAAGGATCCTGCTATCCCATCCATTTGGGATCCTGCCCAGGAAGGCTGGATCCTGGGATACCTGGGAAATGCTATCCCACCTGGGATAAGTGGGATCCCACCATCTCACCCCACCTTGGATCCTGCCCGGGATGGCCATTATCTCACCTGGGATAGGCGGGATCCCACCATCCCGCCTTGGATCCCGCCCGAGATGGCAGGATCCCAGGCGGGATCCCACCTCCCCGGGAAATGTTATCCCACCTGGGATAGGCGGGATCCCGCCATCCCACCTTTGATCCCGCCCGGGATGGCAGGATCCCAGGGATCCCAGGCGGGATCCCACCTACCCGGGAAACGTTATCCCACCTGGGATAGGCGGGATCCCGCCATCCCACCTGGGATCCCGCCTATCCCGGCCGGGATCCCGCCTGTCCCGGCCGGGATCCCGCCTCTCATTTTACATGGGCGTCTCACCAATTAAAATAATTGTTTTAGTCAAATCACACTAGTAGGTCAATATTTGTATAGCCAAAAACGTTTTCTGGTCTGGTCATTTTCTGGATTTCAAATCCGACAATTTTTCATTACGAGTAGCCTATTTAACTAATATAAGCTTACTACATAGTAGCTCAACCAATTAAATGATCATGAATAACAAACTTTGCTACAATATAGCTGGTCTAAGACAGTACAGAACAGTACAAATCAGGGGCGTAGCTAGACTCAAAAAGGGGGGTCACATATGTACAATATGGTGGTTCTTTCCAGCCTTCTGATTTTTTTAATGTTTAATACTGTATTTTTCTTCTAAAAAGGGGGGCCACAGGCACCCCAACACCCCTTCCCTCTAGCTACGCCCCTGCAAATTAGATGCTGGATAACAAATTACCAGCAAAAAAGTTGTTAGTCGTTCTATCAGAAATAGCTACACAGGACTATCTATAAGTTGAACTATTTTTAGGCACTGCTGGCAAAAGAAATTTTTACAAGATTATATCTTAATCATATCTTTAACCTGTGATATTGCAGCATCATACATCTTAACAGCTTCATTACTGGCTGTAGAAAAAGAAAGCCCTTCTTCCTGCCACACCTATAACAGCATGAGATATCATTAATAGATACAATCACATGACAAGCTATAAGGTAATTTAAGAGAGTGGTCAATTTATAATGGTGATGGGCAGGGGAGGGTTGCTTTTGGGAACAAATTCCATCCCCCCTTAGCGGATAGTTAAAAAACGTGACTCCCCCCAGGGTAAAAGAAAAAATTATGACCCTCCCCCTGTTACCATGATTAGTAAACAACTGATAAGGAGGGTAAAATATATGTTTGCTGATGGCAGGAAACATGTTTCTACAAGGCTTATGACAATAGGCCTTTATCACGCAATATTGATTAATAATATATAATAGTTATCAGAACATGAAATCCAGTATTCAATTCTACACATCTGTATTAGCAAAATTGCAAAGTTCTGTGAAGATTGCTTGAATACTGACTGAGATATGAATTTTCAAAACTTCGTATTCTGGCTTATTTTTTTACAAGAGTTGTATGGGAAAATACATGGAAACGAGGCTGGACGGGCATCTCGTCTTGGCGTATTTGCCCATACGTTCCTTGTAAAAAGTAAGCCAGAATACGAAGTTTGGAAAATTCATATCTCAGCCAGTTTTCAAATAATTCTTTCGAAACTTTGCAGTTGTACTAATACGGATGTGTAGAATTTGAAACAGGATTTCATTTTCTGATAACTATTATATATTATCAGAAACATATAACTTAGTTGAAACATGTAACGGTGAACCAAGCTTCGGATTATTCGTATCGAATTTATGACCATATTTGGTCAATAATGAACTCTCGACTGCTAACCCAAGCAGGTTTTCTTTGCATAATATTTCATTTTTTGCTTAAATAAAGTAGAGCAACAGTGGAAAGTGATAATATACTAACATTTAACATCTTGAAGTCTTTCAACAACATTATTTTCAAAATCAGTTCAATTGTTTATTGTGCGAATATTCCGCAGCTTGGCACTAAAGCAATGTATGTGTGTTACACGTTTCAACTCACTTATATGTTTCTGATATTATTAATCAATATTGCGTGATAAAGGTCTATGGCAGGTCAGTGTGCAGTTCCAGAATATCTAGACTTTAACCGAGGCAACCGTAAAACATTCGAACGGCGACATCGATAAATGTCCTAGGTAAGGAGCTTGACAAGCAAGCGGAAACAGAGTAATAATATACCTCGCAGAATCAGTGAAACTACATAAGTTTGTTATCAAGTTATTCTCCCGTGCAAGCACTGAAGGCTGCAGGTTTGCACTTGCGACAAGAGTTTTTAACACAAGAGTTTCATTTCTTCGGCGATGAGCAACTACAGAACAGGAACATAAAAAAATTCTAACACGGAATTAAAAGAACAAGGGCTTACCTTTAAATCTCTCCAGTGCGAGTGTAAATTCGACATTTCGATTTTCCAACAGCGGATTTTCTATTTTACAACACGAGAGAAACACGAGAGAAGAACTTTGTGAGCCCTGTTGATCCCCACCAAGAGGAATGCGTGACCCTTTGGATAGTACGCGCGCTCTGATTGGCTCTTTCATGAAATGAAAATATGAAGGCATGGGTTACCTGTGGTTGGTTCTGATTATGCATGGCGCCCGACCGAGAGAACATCACTGCGTCTCCATACTCCCGTATGTCGTCGGGCGGGGTGCTCGACGATCTCATAGGGGTTAAAATTCGGGTTCCAGGGGCCGGTTCCTGAAAGGTTGGATAAAGTTATCCACGGATCTGGAACTGGATTTAAAAAAAAATTCTGACAGCAGTTAATTCAGTGCGCACGGGGTAAGGGCTAGGGATTAGGGAAGGGGGTGGGCTGCTCTACTTTTGGGCGGGGGTGCTCGCCGGGAACTTTCGATTTTACGAAACACCCTAAAAGGTACCAACAAAAAAATAGTCCCCCCCCCCCACACCTTTCCTGAGAATATTCATGGACGCCCCATTTATAGTATGGGGGTATATGGAAATGGTCTTCATGGCCATGATTTTTATTGTGTTTGCCTGATTGACTATTTATTAGTTCAGTGGAGCTCGGCGCTCACGAGCGGAGCCCCATAGCTATACATGCACGCTATTCTTCCCAGTCGCCTGTGAAACGCCCTTTTCAGTTGCGCTCGCTCATTTGTTAATTACCGGCTGGGGCTGGAAAATGTTGACCGAGACCGGAGGCCCAGGTCAACATTTTCCAGGCCGAGGTCACAATTTTTTCCCTATACGGACCGATCTAAAGCCGGTAAATAACTTATTTATTTATTTCCAACTCAAAAATTTGATTTTTTCGATGAAAACAAGCGCGCGAAAATGGTTACTGTGACCTAGGTCAGAGATAGGAAAATATTGCCCCCGCGCGCGCTCTAAGAACCAATCAGAATGAAGAATTCGTTACCTTGCCCTCGAGGAAAGAAATAAATAAGGGCACGGTAACGAATTCTACATTCTGATTGGTTCTCAAGGCGCGCGCGCTCTAAGAACCAATCAGAATGCAGAATGCGCGTAATTTTGCTTCCGGTCTGAATCAGCTGGAGGTCAAGATGAAGAAGTTTTCTGAAGTTCACGAGCAAAACTTCAAATTTAGTAGCTACATTTTCTAGAAAATTACAACTATCAATGAACCTGATTCATATTTAAACTAAATCCTAGTGTAAATACCAATTTGTAGCATTGGAAAGTCGGGGTTTGCTTTTTTAGACAGTTCAACTGTGGTAAATGAGTAAAACTTTACAAACTGGCTGATATTTTAGGCAGCGTTTATTTCTTCAAATGCTTGATGTTTTCACTCATTTGGCTCAAAGAAAAATTGCAATGTGAAATAGATATGTAATTAGGGTTGAGAAACATTTATATGCTCCATCTGTTCTTTGTCGGGACGAAAGACCTGAGAAACAGAAGTTTTGGAAGACGGTAAGTTAAGTACTTGATTGCTGTTTTTTTTTTTGTCAAATTGAACTCAGAAAATCGACCCGGCTCTGTTGCATACAGTTTTCCCTATACTGCAAAACAATTTTCCACATAAACAAGATTCAATTCTCAATAAGCTATTACATGTAGGTGACAAATTTCTGTAGTTTCTAAAGTATGTTTTAACAAAACGCCTACATTTTGACATCTTTCAAAGTTGTGTTTCAGCCAGCTCAATGCAGCGACAAAACTCACTTTGAAATGAAAAAACTTGACCAAATTTAGTCAATGAAAAACGAATTGTATATATACACACGACTGGGAAAGAATCGAAAAGTCCATGTCGACCTTGCGACCTAGAATAAATAAGTAAATCCCTGAGTAAATCCCGGAGATTTTGCTGGGCCTTCGGACTCCTTGTAAATGTTTGACAAACTTTCATTTTTGCCTACCTGCTCGGATTGTTTGAAGCGAACGTCATGTGATTTATCCTTGTATCAAAGAGAAACCAATTCATCCATAGTCCTGGTGGTTTTGTGTAAATCCTTTATGACTCCCTAATCCATCCGTAGGTACCAAACTCATTTAAACTTAATTTCAAATACATATCTTCATGAATCACTTTCACTTGGCGACAACAAGTTCTCGAGGCCACGGCGCTTTTCGGCTGCTTTTCTGGAGTCGTTTGGACCATTTCGATTGTTTTCAGAGTGTGTATTGCTTGCTGTCTGTTTTGGGCAATCTAAAGACATCTGTTTATCTGTTTACCCAACTTGCAGAATCAGAAACAATGCGAGGAGATAACATTTTCACAGTTTTCCATCTCGAAAAGCACTGCAGGGAGGACGTTTGACCTCCAGCTGAATTTTTAATGAGGCTCTAAAAAGCGGATGTGACGTCATATGAAACCCAAGAATTGTTAATAATAAAGTTCGAAATATTCTGAGCCGCGAAATTCAAAATGTGAACTCGAAACGTTAGTAGACATCAAGTAACTAATTATTTGTCAATCTGCAAGGAGACCTTGCCATTTATTCAAAAGGAATGTAATTTAAACTTGTTTGGGGTCCTATAAAGCACTTTTGCAGGAGACTGAAAATTCACGACTTTATTCTGCTTTGTTAAGATCTATAATTGCCTATCTATCTATACTATCATAATCGGGTTGTCTGCGCAAGCGTTTCTGATTGGGTAAATCAGTCTGTCCGAGAGCAAAACAATGAAATGGCTTCCCTGACAACAGCGTACCCTCAGTCACACGTACAACACTTTTACTAGACAAATAGTGTAGAAACTAAATTGTTGTCTTGAACTAAACAATAGGCCTTTATCACGCAATATTGATTAAAAATAATAAAATAGTTATCAAAAAACGGATCTCAGTATTCAATTCTTCACATCCGTATTAGTAAAATTACCAAGTTTAGTGATGATTGCTGGAATACTGGCTGAGATATGAATTTTCAAAACTTCATATTCTGGCTTACTTTTTACAAAGAAATTTATGGGCAAATTTGTCAAGTCAAGGCTGGACGGGCATCGATGCCCGTCCAGCCTCGTTTCGTTGTATTTTCCCATACACTGAGATCCATTTTCTGATAACTATTATATATTATTAATAATCAATATTGCGTGATAAAGGCCCATTGTCCACCCGTTTCGAAATAACTGAATACTTTATGCATCACGAGGATGTGCTTTTCAAAAAGCAAAACATGGATTCTCTATAAAGAGTAACTTGAAATGCATAAATACGGCAACAGTGTGAATTTTTTTGCAAATATGAGACATTGGCCGTTTTCACACTAGAAGAAGTGCAAATCGTCTGGACGGGCAAATCGTCTGACGATTTGTTAGTCTAGTCTAATGTGAATTTAGGTCGGACTTTGGTTTGTTCGTGAAACACGATCACACGAACATCGTCTATGAAAAATCATCTTCCTAGACGGCCAAACACAGACGAACAAATTCAGACGAATTGCTGGTCTGAAAATTTGCTCGTCCCGTTTTCACATCAGACAATCAGGGCCGTAGCTAG
The DNA here is from genome assembly GCA_033964015.1 of Scolanthus callimorphus. Lineage (NCBI taxonomy): Eukaryota > Metazoa > Cnidaria > Anthozoa > Actiniaria > Edwardsiidae > Scolanthus > Scolanthus callimorphus. The sequence continues at coordinate 7,428,353 of CM066925.1, forward strand.
CATAGGGTCAGAGGGGGCAGTTGCTCCCCCCCCCCCCCCCCCCAGCGAAGTAAAATTTATAGTGTCAACATGTGGGGAAAAACCTGCTTGCTCCCCCAGCAAAAACAAAGAATGCCCAAGGCCTGCCCCCCCCCCCCCCCCAGTCAAAAATTTCTAGCTACGGCCTTGACGATTTGTTCGTCTTGAGACGATTTGTCCGTCAAGACGATGCGTTCGTCTCTAGTGTGAAAACGGCCATTTACCCTACCTTACGCAATACCTAAACAAAATCTTATTCTGAGATGTCCACGAAGTGACGGGCTGTTTTCTTCGCCAAGCTTGAAAGTGATAGGTCTTACCCCTTTTCTACCGGAACGTGTTATTAAAGTATTTCATCTTGTATGCATTCGTTCATGAAGTAATAAACTACCACGACTACTAAAACATGTCTTACAATGTGAACATTGGTAATTCTTCACTGCTAAAGGTGCATGTCGATGGAGTGTTATAGAACAGGTCGCAGGCTTTTCTCTAGTATTCATTACGGGTTTACTGTCCAGGTTTTGGCGTTTCGAAGGCTGTAAGCTTGAAAGTGTACCTCGATGGTTTGTTACACTTGAATTCAATTGTTTTTGCGCTACACCCATCACTGGGTTATCAGAAGGCATTGTTACTGTACTTGTGGTCAAATGTTTTTGCCCTTCACACATCAAGGGGTTATTAAAAGGCTTTGTTTCTGTACTTGTTGTTGGCTGTTTTTGTCCTTCTTCACACATCACGCGGTTATTAGAAGGCATTGTTTCTGTACTTGTGGTCAAATGTTTTTGTCCTTCACACATCACGGGGTTATTGGAAGGCATTGTTTCTGTACTTGTGGTCAAATGTTTTTGTCCTTCACACATCACGTGGTTATAAGAGCCCCTAGTCTCAGTATTTGAGCAAAATTGTGTTTCTCCTGCATCTAAAACCAAGTCCTGTGCTTTCTTGCTAATGGACGTGTGTAATTTGCGCTCATCACATTTATATGGCTTAGCTCCTGAGTGTGTTCGCTCGTGCTTTCGATGTTCAATACTTGTGGTAAAGCATTTTGTACAATGCTGACACTGGAAAGGCTTAATTCCTAGATGCCTTTTTATATGATCTGCTAGGGTGGAAGCCTTGACAAAACATTTGTTGCACTCATCACATTTATATGGCCTTACTTTTGAGTGTCTTCGCTCGTGGCATTTACGCTCGTAATTAGTGGCAAAGCATTTTGGGCAATACTGACACTTATGAGGTTTAATTCCTAAATGTCTGTTCTTGTGTTTTGTCATAGCGTTGGCATCGCGAAAACATTTGTTGCACTCATCGCATTTATATGGCTTAGCTCCTGTATGTATTCGCTCGTGCGATTGGCGTTCGTAGTTTGTGGTAAAGCATTTAGTGCAATACTGACACTTCTGAGGTTTAATACCCAAATGTCTGTTTTTGTGTTCTGTTAGAGATTGAGCCCGGGTAAAACATTTGTTGCACTCATCACATATATATGGCTTAACTGCTGTATGTGCTAGCTCGTGCCTTCGACATTCACCATTTGTGACAAAACGCTTAGTGCAATACTGACATTTGTGAGGTTTAATACCCAAATGTCTGTAATTATGATTTACTAGATAGCGAGCCTGGCTAAAACATTTGTTGCACTCATCACATTTATATGGCTTAACTCCTGAGTGTATTCGCTCGTGTGTTGCACAGTTACCACGTGTAGTAAAGCATTTATCACAATACTGACACTGAAAAAGACTAATATCCTTTATAGCAAAGTGTGTGTCATTTCTATATCCACTGGAAGTGTTTACATGATCTTGGATTTTGGGTTGCAGCACGCCAGGACTTGAACAGCTGCGTGACTTGAGCTCACACATGACCTCTTTCTCGATATTGTGATGAAACTGAATATCAACGAATCCCTGATGTTCCTGCTGAAAAATTGAATTGTCATCTGCCAATTCTAGAACCTCATCCGCCTGCTCAACGCACTTCCCTTGTACATCCTCTAGTGTTTTGAGATCAAATTCTTCATCTTGAACAGTTTCTTCCTTTACAAAAATTTCAGAATAATCATTAGTAGCTAAAGAACTGTTCCCGTAATCTTCGCCACTTTGTCCCTGGTAACAACCTAGACTTTTGTTTGTGAACCGTTGTGGGCGGGACAAAATATTGTCTTGCACGTCTTCAAGTATGCTAGAGAGGTCAAATTCTTCACCTTGAACAGTTTCTTCCTTTACAAGAATTTCAGGATAATCTTTTGTGGCTAAAGAACTGTTCCGGTAATCTTCGCCCCTTTGTCCCTGATAAGTATCTTGACTTTTATTCGTGACCCGTTGTCGGTGCGACAAAATGTTGTTTTGCACGTCTTCAAGTATGCTAGAGAGGTCGAATTCTTCACCTTTTTCTTCCTTAATTGTATGATCGAATTCGCAACTCGTAGCCATACAACTACTGATCTTGCTTGTCCTTTCCTCATTTCTAAATCTCGTCCAAGACGGCAACATTCCCTCTTCCACTGCATAAGGAACATCACAGTTTCCATATTCAATTTTTTCTTTCTTTATCACACGATGAAGGTATTTGTAATTTCCCACAAGAGCGTTTCCTTTGCGTTCTTTGACCTCGGTTTGTAATGTGGCGATAGAAGGAACTTCTTGCTAAGGACGAAATAAAAAGTCCAGTAAGTGCTGCGAGTCGCTACATACGTTGGAAAGAAGGTAGCCTGAGTATCAGTTTCTCGCAGAAGAATAAAATTCCGCCTGATATTCAGGCTAGAAAGAAGTCAAATAAATGCCCATACCGGTACGTTAAAAGGATAAAGAATATTTGCATTACTGTGACCAAATCTATAACAGTTTGCAAAGAAAACAAATGGGAGCGTAAGGGGAGAGTTTTAAGATCCTGGAGAAATGCATTTCCCATAGCCTCTCAAGCTTCAATTTATATATTTAAAACATCGCCCTATTCGTCCATGTGACGTTCTTTTCTTTCTTTACTGTATTCTGTTTTACAAAAAATGTAAGGATGGGAAAAAAGTGACTTGAAGTTTTAATAATGGTTTACAGTGACAGGAGCGAGTGCCTTCACGTTGGTTTGTGGTTACCATGGTGATATCGTTCATTATAATAGACCTTTTCCTAAAATGGCCGCCGAAAATTCAAATCGATTTTTGTTAAAAATGAACACCAGCACTAGAACACACATCATCTTTAGAACACTTTAGTAAAACTACAAAATTTCGCTGCATTATATCCAATATCTTCAGAGAAAACGAACGTTGAAAGTTTAAAAATTTACAGACGTTTGTATGATGGGAGTATGCCTCATACCCCCAGTCATACAAATCTCTGTAAAATTTTCAATTTTCAAACTCTGCTTTCTCAGCCGACATGGCATTTGGCATAGTGAAAATTTAAAGTATTACTAATGTGAGGATACTCTTTCTAGTGCCAGTATTTGATTTTCAGTCAGTTTAATTTTAAGACATGTGAATTTGCGGCGGCCATTTTGGAAAAAGGTCTATTGTTTAAGGTAACATGTGACCCATTGTGTGCAGAACATCGAATTGGCTTTTGTTGGTTGGGGGTTTTACAGCTTATTTAGTCAACTTTAAGAATCAGAAAGCGAACACAGAACAAAGGATCTTGACTTTCTCTCAGACATCGATAATCGTTTTTCTCTTAAAATTGTGGGGAGTATGACTCCCTATGTGTTCAATGGTATCAATGGTATCACAAGTTGATTAGTAAAGAATATTGTAATGTTCTCTTGAAACACAAAAACATTCTATCATAAAGGTTATAGAGTAAACAATATTGTTTTGCGTTTGTCACCATATTATCAAAAACAGCAGGACATAGAAAGGTTTTGGGGTAGTTTGAGAGATTTGTTAGGGGTGGATAGCGAGAGGAGAGAAGGATGCTACATTCCAAGGGTCTTTCTGACATTCCTTTATCTTTTGGCAGCATGGTGTTGTGGTGGAGGTGGCTGAAAAATGTTTGAGCACTTTTGAGCACGTTTGCTTTCTGCAACCCAACAGGCAAACTATTCCAAAGCACCCCACCATTGTACCGGTAGCTTCTGTTTTTCAAACAGTTTGTGCGGGGCATTGGAATAGTTTAGTTTGCCATTGGTGTCTCTCAGTGAATAAGCTAGATTGCAAAAGAAAGATGAAGTTTATTGTTCATGTGGGGACAAATGATGTAAGAAGCGGGTGTATAGAAAGCGAAGAACAAAGAAAGAAGAACGAAGATCTAGAAAACAAAGATCTAGAAAACTAAGATGAAAAACACAGAATTGCTAGAAAACAAAGATCCAAAAACTAAGAAATCTAGAAAGTGAAGATAGAAAACGAAGGTAAGAGTAACCAAGTTTAAACTCACCATGAAATAAATTTTAGGTCGAGAAACCTGAGTTCGGTTTATGGTTAGAACTTGTTCACATTGACCAAAAGGACATCCTATTATCTGTGAAACATAGATATATTGTGATGCTCCTTGTTGTATTGCTTCACAGAAAATAAAACAGCCTTTTGGTGAATGTGAACATAGTAGAGAGGATTAACTATGTGAACGAGTGCAGTGCTGGTTTGCTTTCACGTGGCCGCCATCTTGAATTTGCGACAAAATGTGACAAGTCGGGGGGAAGGGGGGCATTGAGAAAAGACAAAAACGACACATTATCTTTTGGGATAATATAAAATGTCCCTGGAGTTTCAACTTTTTACCCCTCCCCCTGGGAATTTCCAAGCACCATACACACACTTCTCCTCCTGCAGAATTTCCAGAGTCCTCAACAGTGTGGTTTTCAACTGGAAACTCCACCGGCCCCAGAAGGAATAAAATAATTCATGGGCATAGACCAAAATGCCTACCCCACCCCTCAAAACTTCAATAGTCGGCCCCCTTATTAGACAGTTTCCATTGATTTTGGATGTTGCCAAAACATGCTGGTAAATGGTTTCAGCATAAAACTGGCGGCGGGAAATTCTTTATTGAACAACAGGGAGTCCGAGAACTTTGCCATCGAGTGTTACTGCTTCCAATATGGCGTCCAGCGCATGGATTGCAACAAGTGGAAAATGACACTGTAACCCAAGATATCTCGTTTGATTAAAAAAAACAGAGAAAGAATGCAATTAAATGCGTACGAAGGAGATTATCGCTGGAAGAAAGTGGTTTACTGAGATCGGGAAAAGCTAGAAATCGCCCATCGGGAAAAGTCAGTAATTCAGCTGTCAGTGTCTCAGTTGTCGCATCACTGCCTTGCCAAGAAAGCAGCAAAAGTTTAATTATGGTATGTATACTTTAAGAAATCATCCATCCAGAAATCATTTTTTAAGGTATCTTAGTTTTCTGTCTTTCCTTTCTAGTAATCTTATGTTTCGCATCTTAGCTTTCTAGGGAATCTGTGTTTGACCTTCGCTTTCTAGCTATCTTAGGTTTTCATCTGCGTTTCTAGTTGATCTTTGTTTTTGGTCTTAGCTTTCTAGATCTGCGTTTTCTAGATCTGCGTTTTATTTCTTCGTTCTTCGCTTTCTAGACACCCGTAAGATGCAGGGCCTCACCAAAAGTAATTGCGGAACGTATACTCAATGAGCTTGTGACCCAAATTAAAACAAGACTTGCCAGGAACCAGCATAGGAGGCTATCTGCAATTCTGGTAAGATCTGGCAATAGCCATTTTCAGTGAAAGTCAATCAAGTCAACTACTTCTCTGCATACCTGTCAACCCAACTTCGTCAAAAATCTTGAGATTCTCCCTCACGTGGCAAGTAAATACAGAAAATGTATAACAAAATCCTGAGAGTGATAATGTGGGTGATATACAGTAAATATGAAATGTTCGCAAACACCATGCGGGTGACAGGCTTCAAAATCTTGTGACACCCGCCTAATGCGGGTGAGTTGACAGCTATGTGTCTGCTACTTGTATGCCGAATTTTATGGAATTTCAGGCAAGTGGAAATTAGGTGCTATACTGTACTCGGACGGAGTAAACTGCGGGGTGCGGGGCGCGGGGTGCGGGGTGCGGGGCGCGGGGTGCGGGGTGCGGGATGCGGGGCGCGGGGCGCGGGGTGCGGGGTACAGTTGTGAGGGGGAGGTAAAGGGGGTGGGATGCGGAATGAAGGGGGAGCGCCAACGACGTCATCACTGACGTCATCAAAACTATAAAAATCAATATCTTGAGAACGGAACAACGTCAGATGACCAAACTTGGGTAAAGTTATCTCCGGAGCAAGGGGGGCACACCCTCAGGGTCACGTGGTATGACGTAATCAATGACTAGAAAAATCAATATCTCGTGAACACGGAACAACGTCAGATGACCAAACTTGGGTAAAGTTATCTTCGGGGCAAGGGGGTTACACCAACAGGGTCACGTGGTATGACGTCATCAATGGCGTCATCAAAACAAGAAAAATCAATATCTTGTGAACGGGACAACGCCAGGTGACCAAACTTGGGTAAAATTATCTTCAGTTTGACAATGAAAAAAAAAGGTGCACTTAGTTAAAACAACATATTAATATGTTCGAAAATTCGAAAACTAGCAAACTGGATTTTCATGTTCTAGCGGTCCACATATGTGATTATGTTTTTTTTTTAAATCATGATTTTCACGGCTTTGTGCAATAACGCAAAGCCACCCAAGGCTTAATAGTAAAGATATATTATCAAGAAAACATCGGAGACATTATTTAGCCCCCAAACCACCTGCATCCCATCGGTGTTTATAATGATGTAATTGCTGTCGTCGTGCCTCGTGACATGACCTCGTTCCATTCTCGAGATATTGATTTTTCTAGATTTGATGACGTCATACCACGTGACCCTATTGGTGTGCCCCCTTGCCCAACCTCGTTCCCAGGGTCTCCTTGGTCAGTTTTCAAAATGGCGGGTCGTGAAAACTGACCGAGGAGACCCTGGGAACGAGGTTGCCCCCTTGCCCCGAAGATAACTTTTCATAACTTTGGTCACCTGGCGTTGTTCCGTTCTCGAGATATTGATTTTTCTAGTCATTGATGACGCCATACCACGTGACCCTGTTGGTGTGCCCCCTTGAACCGAAGATAACCCAAGTTTGGTCATCTGACGTTGTTCCGTTCTCGAGATATTGATTTTTCTTGTTTTGATGACGTCATTGATGACGCCATGCCACGTGACCCTGTTAGTTTGCCCCCCTTGCCCCAAAGATAACTTTACTTAAGTTTGGTCACCTGGCGTTGTTCCGTTCTCGAGATATTGATTTTTCTAGTCATTGATGACGTCATACCACGTGACCCTGAGGGTGAAAGATAACTTTACCTAATTAAGTTTGGTCATCTGACGTTGTTCCGTTCTCGAGATATTGATTTTTTATAGTTTTGATGACGTCAGTGATGACGTCGTTGGCACTCCCCCCCTCCACCTCCCCCTCACAACTGTACCTCGCACCCCGCACCCCGCGCCCCGCGCCCCGCACCCCGCGCCCCGCACCCCGCGCCCCGCACCCCGCGCCCCGCACCCCGCCCCCGCGCCCCGCACCCCGCAGTTTACTCCGTCCGTACTGTACTAGTGGCACTTAAACTTATCACAATATAGCCCCGTAGAAACACATTTCTATCGCAAGAGAGAGAGTATGCAATACATTATTTCGTGTTCCAACAGTAATCTTTCCATAAAGTCTGAAATCATCTCCAATTCTCACCTTGTCCGCAGAGTTTGTTGACTCTATTTTCACTATGTTGTCCGCCATTTTGGATTGTGATGCGTCCGCTGACAGAATATCGCGGACGCACCGTGCTATTGTATTGCGTCCGCGATCTGACCGGTCAGCGGACGAATCACAATCCAAAATGGCGGACAACAAAGTGAAAAGAGAGTCAACAAACTCTGATGAAAAGGTGAGAATTGATGATGATTATCAATTTTTGGTGAAGTTTGATAGTAAAGAAAGGCATAAATCATTAGATACTTTCTCCTTTCTACGAAAATATGTCTTTATGGGAAGATTTTTATGAGAATTGTTTCTCGAAGTCGCGACACCAGACACAGCTTTTAGGTATAGTCCAGTCATTTTGTGAAATGACCCACAACTAATTGCAATAGAAAGTTTCTCAACGGTTTTAGGGCCATAAAGTCAACCGAACAAACATACTAAAAATCATAAAAAATCTATGTAGTGGAACATCTCAAAATTCAAGTTTGAAAAGACTACACAATTTTCTTTTGTTGGCGGCCATCTTGCCCTTGTTTTTGCCGCACTTAGTTTTGCGAAGCTTTTTATATTCGCTATACTGTACAGTATTCCCAGCTAAGTGTTTAAATTTTTAGTGGTTTTAAATGGACTCATTCGTGTTATATATACTTCGTTAGGCATGTTATTTTTGCAAACTACGCTTTGACTAAGAGAAATTTCCAATGTCATAAGTTCAATACAGTGCCGGACTAGGAATCTTGAAACATGTTTCCATACACAACTCAACAATTCTTAATGATGGATTCGGTTGGCAATGATCCATAGACTCTATACAAGGGGTCATTTCTATGTAAAGGAAAGCGTTAGAATATATACCTGTAACGGTAACAGCCTAGAACTAGTTTTATCAACGTAAAGCCTAAAAGTGCCTAAAACTCATAAATAACAAGAGCCAAAATGACTGCCAACAAAAGAAAATAAAAACTCCTCAATTTAAGTACTTTCTACTTTGATTAAATATGATTTTTAGTATGTTGTTTCTAAGGGTATTTGGAATAGGAGGAATGAAAAGCTTCTGTTGCAATTACTTCGAGGTTGACCACATTTTTTTCATAAAATGACTGGACTACTTGTCATGCGAGGAGAGGACGTTGTTTCTCCCATTAGCTACAGTTCGTCAGCTAAATAATTACACAATAAGTTTATAAAATCTATTACTCAAAACATCCCCACGAAAATTCCAAGCGTACTGTATGTTCTTTGATCATAACTTTTATAATATTCTTGTGATGGATATTAAACTAATGGAGGACATTTACTAAATAAACCCCTTCTGGCGGCTGTAATATCGGCGGATAATGTCCAAGGATGAAAAATGGTACGAAAAATGAACAGAACTGTGAAATTTTGAGGACCATTTTTCATCCGCGGACATTATCCGCCGATATTACAGCAAGCCAAGAAGGGGTTTATTTATTTTATATCCCAGTGACTTCACTAAAAAACTCGCGAGAAAGAAAAAACATTGTGAACGTGAGAAAACCACTAAACTGCAGTATGGCACAAAAAGGCAAAGCGTAAGCGGTGATTGGCTAAGATATTTTTATTCGAGCTGTGATTGGTTGACACAAAAACTGTCAATCAAACCCTAACGTGGGGCTAGAAGAAATCAGAGCGAATTCACAAAACAAATTTACAATGCACGAGTTCTAGTGTTTTCCCGGGTGCTTTTCTACAGAAATCTAGCCCAGATTTCGGGTTTTCAGGTCTAATTCCTTGCCGGACTGTTAATTAATTGTTCTGTTGTGAACTGAAGTATAAATTACAGCCGTGAAATGCAGAGTTGGACAAATTTAGCGCTGCTGAGTGCTGATCGAACTTGGAAGTCGGCTTGCTGGACTACACTCAAGGTGGCTGAATTTTGGTTGAACTGATTGCAAGTTGTTTTTCTATTTGCCAAGCTACAAAATGGTAAGTTTAAAAACAATTCTTTTATCGTCATTTTGCTCTTTTTTGTTTAGTTCTTTCATTTTTTTTTGCGAATGTCAAACCGAATTAACTTGGATTGAAACAACAAAAAACTAACAACTTTGTAAACCATTCAAAACATTCACGGCCTGTTTAAGTTGACTTTTTTCTGTTTTCCGGTGTCGCCTCAGCCACCAATTTCCGTATTTCATCAATATTCTTAGACAAAAACCTTGGTTGCTTGTTTTCCATTATTTTTTAAACAGAAAATATCCAGTTTTTGCTTAAAATATTTCTCCCAGAGGACGGATATCACTTCCGACGGACAATATCGTCTGATATCTGTCCTGTGAAAATGCACCACGTAATACGTTTCGACCAATGAGCGCGCGTTAAAATTGATCACTGGGATATAATTAACCATTATCCTGCGAGATTGCGCAGAATATCGTCTGATACTTAGCCGACGAGGGACGAAGTCCCGAGTTGGCTAAAATCAGACGATATTCTGCAAAATCGAGCAGGATAATGGTTTTATTATTCAGCACATCGATAGCACAAAAACCCCCGAAAAACATGACTTTTGTGTATTATTTACGAGCTCAAAACATCACATTTCCCTCAGAGACGGATATCGCAGGATAGCTGTCATGTACAGAAGACAGCTATTGGCGTTCCAATGACCATATTTGGGCAGTGCATCGATGTGCTGAATATAATAGGGGATATTCTTTTGGCAATAGTTTAACCACAGGCAGACCAGACTAAATATCAGCGGATTGAGTATATTTGTGGTTTTAACTTATTTCCTTTTCACAATGTCTCTTGTATATTGTATTTGGTGGGGTTGATGAAATTACTTTGAATCCAATGAAACTCTCATAATTCTCAATATGACTTACTTGCGTGCCATTTGGGTGAGTTTTAGGGCCATTCTAGTGGGTTTTTCTTTTTTCCGCTCACTCCCCACTATCATAATAACCACACAAGGTGTCACTGCTCAAAACATGGAACAGCCACAAACTTCACCAAGTTTCACACTGAAAACCTGCTCATTCGAATTCCAAACTTTGGTTGGCCATCGAAGAAAGGTCGAGCAACAACTTGAAGCAGTTTCAGCTTTTTAGATTCGGGAAAATGTAATAAACTCTGGCCAAGAATTCCAACCTCCAGTGATTCTCGTATGATCCAGAGTCAAACCAAGACGGAAATGGCCAGCAGATGCACACAAAACAATGGATTTCAATGGTCGGATTGCCAGTTACCGCTTGCATAGTCATGTGCCAACTCACCTGAAATCAAAATTCATAAGAGTAATTATTGGGAAATAGTGATACAGACCTATCACTTCCAATAGTCTAGTCGATAGAGGGGGTTCACGTGCACCTCCCGGAACTAGTAACGAGACATACATTTTTGGAATCCTTAGGATGTCTAGAAAATGGTTTCAGATGTTAACAGCTCGAAAAAGTGTCCCACGTCCCAATTGTGTGACATTGTTGACTTGTTTTTTATTTATATTCGTTTGTTATTTAATGAGATTGTTTTGATATTCAAAGAGGCCATTTTATAGACTGTAGCACTGTTGAGAAAAGCTCTTTAGATTCTAAATCTATACCTTTGCGATCTTAGGAATACACTGATCACATGTAGACAAGTTGCAGTTGTGCGCGCTCAACCGTTGCCACCATACATAAGTTTGTGACATGTTTTTGACAGGTTTTTGACAAGTTTGAAGCCTTCCGGTTAGCAAATAGGCAATAGGAAATTTTCATTATGTCGTATTTTACTACAACTACCAGAAACGTTTGCGTTGTTCCTTTTGTTCGCGCAATCACCTCCTATTGTTTCCAATAGCGTTTTATCTGCATAAGAAAAGAAAACTGAAAAGGATTCTGGTAGTCGTAGTCAAATGACGCAATAGTGCAAATGTCCTATTACATTGAGAGTAATTAGGGACGGACCATTAGAAATTTTTTTGGGGGGGGGGCAAATCGTGCAGAGGTCAGAGAAAAGAAAAAAAAGCATGCACTTGCAGGCTGCCATTTTGTTTTGCTTTTTTCAACTGAAAAGTTACGTTTTGAACTGAAGCTAAATAAAAATTTCGGCGCGCTTCGTGCACATAAAGGAAAACATCTATTATAGTTTTTGAGAACTCGCGCAACGAAAAGGCACTACCCTCGCGCCGTTTACAAGGACAACTGTATCTTCTTTGCTATACATAAGAAACGGAATGTTCATCTACCCTTGCTCTGAGGCTTGATGAAATGCATTTATCAAAATTTGGGCATGCTTCGCACGCAACAAAAGAAAAGTGTGATCCCTATGTAAAATGTCTTCTACTATGTCGATAAGATAAATCATCTATTGAGAGCTGAAAGCTGAATTGTTAATAAAATAATTATTATTTTTATATTTAATATATTAAAATACGATTGCATTTGTGAAAGGAACAACATGTACTTCACCATCTACAGAGCAATATTAATATTAACATTTATATTAATGCAACTAGACCGTTATCTATTGGTTTTACAAAGGGATTTACGGAACCAGATCCCTGAATGGAGCACAGCGGAAGATTGGAAGCTTCCATTGCTCTACGCTCTGTTATATGAGCAATAAATACAGGACACAATTTACTTGGAAAACTATGCCTGCCCCTAGTACCAGACTATGCCTTTAATATCCATATTTAGTATCTCTATGACCAGATCGAGCAAAGAAGGCATTTCTTTCGTACAAGGAAGAGTCGACTAGCTGTTGCGCAGATCCCCATAAAGCGGAAGTAGAAATGTCTATAAAAACAAAAGAAAAGAAAAACAAAATAAATTGTGATTTTCTAGGCTAACATTAAGGCCAAAATCCTTAATTACTCAACCTAAATTGGAGTTATATACACCTCGACCAAAAAGGGAGGTATAGGCTAATTACCTTATACGCTCAGCTACATACATGGGACACCGTTAACGGTTGAACTAATAAAACATGAAATTGTTAACACCACCAGTAGCTAGTTACCGTGCGCTAGTAACTACGACAGTCTAGGCGAAGAGCCAGCATGTTGAAAGACGGAGAGCCTGAAATTACAGAGGGCTTCTTGTGGTAAAGAGCCTTCTGGCCAGGGCCAGGGACAAGGAGATTAGGAATGCGAGGTAATGTTATGACGTCAACAACAAACGGCACGAATTTAGATGGGCTATCGTGCAAGAAGGGCCAGAAAAAGGCAGACGTTCATTCTGGTATAATTAAGGTGTGCCAATTCCGCGGCATACGCGCAAATGCTTCACTGACACAGTAATAAGGCAGACTGGTGGGCCAATCAAATTGTTCTCCAAAATCCAGTCTTGCGCAAGTGCATCTACAGATTCACAGCCTGTCGCGCAATAACGAGAATTATAACGGGGCAGTTGACTATTAAAGTACGAGGAGAAACGGTCCACAGTGTGGGGGCCCCATAAGCTGTCGAGGATACGAAAAATCCTTGTATTGATACTCCAGTCGTCTTTGTCGACAAATCTGCTAAGCAAATCCGCCCTTGTGTTCTCCTCACGTGGAAGCCATTGCACGTTAAGAGAGATATTATGCTCCATACATAAACGCACAGTCTGAATCGCGATAGCTTGTAAATGAGGCTTAGAGCTTCCTACTTGTAATATACGAGATGCACCCATGTTATCTACAAATACTTTAACTGTCTGCAGTGAAAGGTTACACGCATACGACTTGAGAACATTATAAACGGCCTTGACTTCACGATATGTAGAGCACTCATTAACCTCCCATTCCTCAAACATAAAGGGTTTACACAGCGAGGCGGAGACTGGTGCTCTTTAACACAGTTTTTAGCCAGTAATTCACATATAGCTTGTTCCACGAAGTCTGGATTACGCAAAGACGATCGATTATTCCGTAGGAAACAAGGAGGGGAACTTCTAAAAAGGGGAGCCCATATCCGTCTTTGATCATATCTAATACGAATGCTGGGGCGTTAAGGGTGCCTTGCCAGAACTGAATAGCGTTAATGAGCCCGCCCTTCACAGATGGTTCAAGTTCGGAAAAATCAGAAATCTTAGCACTTGAGCAAACACATGGGTCAATATCAACATCATCACTTAGCTGTAAATCCTCATTGTAAAATTCATCCACGTCTAGTCATTTGCGAGCAGGAGGGGCTGGTTTCTGGCAGTTCGCAGCAAGGTGACCATACTCCCAGCACTAAAATTGAAAAAAGCCATAAATTAACATATGAGAAATGATGTATAGGAAAAGGGAAAATCAATGGGAGTTTAAAAAACTACCTTGACATCGATAGTAGAATATAATGAATAAAAACTAACCGAAAATCAAAATTAACCTGGTTTTGCCTGGTACTGTTTGCCTGGTACTGTTACAGGGCGAGAGTGAAAGCAAACTATGCGATACCGCATTTAAAGAGAAATAAATGACACGGCTCATATGCCTGGAAAAATACTGCCAATGAGCGGTTGCTTGCCATTGGCTAACGCGTAGAAAACCAATATCTCCTTACTACGTGACGGAGATAGTTTATAATCCATGATCAATATCAAAATAGTCAGCTAAGATCACTACTGCCTCCAAAAGACGATGAACTATTATATTCCACATGTGGCAACAACAAGTAGACTTTATTGATATCGTCCCGGAGTTACTACTGTTTGTACTGTTGACATTGTTGTTATAGTAATATCGATCAGCTCATAGATAAAGCAAAACAGTTGACGTTGAAATGTGTACAAGCCTAGCCTAAAACCTGTGTAATTTAGAGTGATTGATTCACTAAAACATATCCAACGTGATTGAGTATTGACCATAACTGTTGTGTAGTATTCCCTGGAAATATTTACTACAGTTGTAATCTTATAGTTTATCTGTGTAGTTTAGAAGCTAGCATCCGACACGATTTTTACTGTTATCGGTGTTCTAAAACATAACACAGAACATTTCGGCGCTTTGCCGGATTTAATGTTGTAAAGAAAAAATAATTGTTTTCTTCTAAAAGTTCAGTAGTAGTGTTTGATTCACTAAACATATCCAACGTGATTAAACATTGATCATGACTGTTGTGTTTTAGCGCTACGAATCATTGTCGCCAAAGGGGACAGCAGCATTTAGAAATGACCAAGAACATAATGAAAATGCCATTCATGATGTAAAGCAAAGTTGTACGCTAGAATATCAGGACCTACATCTCCAATGGAACTTTTATTTGAACCAAGTTTCAGCTATCTTGCTCACATTAACAAACTATGATGTCATAGTGAAATAGGGCAATTGCAATTTTGGTTTCGTGCTCAGCTAGTAGGGACCTTAAGATCCAGGACGGGAGATAGGACGACGGCGCGCGCTTGGACGTTTAGGACTAGGCCGAGGTCCTCGTCTCGACGGCACATAATTTTTGCTAAGATTTTCACGACGGGGACGCCATTTTTATTCTAGAATATCAATACTGTATATTCGTTTTATTCAGCCGCATGTAATAGTTTCGGAGAGCTTATTAAGAGTTTTTTGATGTGAAATCATTGTAGCTTATTTGGCATGACGAATGGATTAAAGCTGACGCCTACACGCTTCGTCATTTGTTTGTGTGAGTAAAAATTGGCTTTTCATTTGTTTAGCTTGATTTATAGTCGGGGATGTGTTATTTTTGAGATGAGTTTTAAGGCTGCAAGGGATGCATTGGTTTTAAGTTATAATAGCGGAGTTATAGACGATGAGGAATTTTGTTTGTTATATGATGCTTATACTTCCAAGAACCCTGATTTCCCGTACGAATTGTACGAACATTTCGATCTTGAAGACATGGACAACACGGAGTGCAAGGCTGAATTCCGTTTTGCTAAAGCTGATATCCCCGTTTTGGCTGAGGCTTTAGCCATACCAGAAACATTTACATGCAGTCAGGGCTCCGTGGTTGATGGAATAGAAGGTCTTTGCATCATGCTGAAGAGGTTTAGCTACCCATGTAGGTTTTCAGATGTAATTCATCCCTTCGCTCGCCCTGTTCCTGTCCTGAGTATGATCTGCAGCACTGTAGTTGACTACATATATGGCATCCATGCCCACAGATTAACTCAGTATAATCACAATCTCCTTAATCCTGCAAGTCTTCAGCTCTATGCAGATGCAGTTTATGCAAAAGGTGCAGCCCTTGATAATTGTTTTGGGTTTGTGGATGGAACAGTGAGGCCCATCTGCCGTCCGGGAGAAATGCAGAGAGCTGTGTATAATGGGCACAAAAGGGTTCATGGACTGAAGTTCCAGTCGGTTGCTCTGCCAAATGGTATTATCGCAAATCTTTTTGGGCCTGTTGGTAAGCAATCAATTGTTCTTACATGGATGCAAAATACTGTCCAATAGTATAACAGAAACAAATATGCTCAATTCCACAGAGGGAGTTCAGGCCAGTTATATTTTGAATGGGCAGTTCACCATGTGATTTCCAGGAATAAAAGTCTCATTTTCTATACCAGTGCTACAATTTTAATTCAGGAAATTCAAGTGGGTGGGTTCATTCCCCTAATGATTTCCTCTATGTTTTCTTCTGGAATTGCATGGCTTATATTGATTGATTTTAAATCAGACTTATTTATTGATTAGATTGTCATTACAAAATGTCCTCATCCAAATTTGCAAGGAGTCTCAAAATGCATCACGTTGTCAAGAATGTACATGTATAAGAACCTGAATATGAAGGTTTTGTGATTTTCAAAAGGCCTGAGGTTTGATATACTTGGGGAGGGCTAATGCAGTTATCATCTGATTATTAATCTGAATCAGTAATCTAAACCACTTTGAATGTACCAATGGCAGAAATATTAGATACATGTAGCTGTAGAAAGGCACCAGTTGCATTTAGAGCATCATTCAATTTCTAGTGCCCCAAAATAGTTTTCTTGTTACTTTTTATTGGATAGCCTTATTTTAATTGAATGTTTATATAATATATAATATATAATATTTTAAAGTCTATTTATTTTCAGCAGGGAGAAAACATGATGCGTCTATGCTCGATGAGTCTAATCTTCTCAATGATCTTGAAAGGAATGCATTTTCTCCCACTGGCCAAGCCATGTGCATCTATGGGGATCCTGCATATCCACACAGAGTACATCTCCAAAGACCATTTCAATTTGGCACAACACCCCCAATGATCAATTTCAATCAATCTATGAGCAAAGTTCGCACCTCGGTTGAGTGGATTTTTGGAGACATTATTAATTATTATAAATTCCTAGACTTTAAGAAAAACTTGAAGTTAGGCTTAAGTCCTATTGGAAAAATGTATATTGTCTGTGCACTGCTCCACAATGCACTTACTTGTATTTATGGCAACACCACTTCAGAGTTTTTCCAGCTGGATCCACCATCACTTGAGGATTACTTTGTTTAGTATAGGGTATGTTCCTTCATTATACTGAGGGGGAATGAATATTTTATTTTGCAAAACAATTTTCTGGGGTGACATCCCCTTCGAAAAAAGGTGGCTTTCTTGGTTTAAGTTCCCCCCCCCCCCCCCCTCCCCCCCCCTCCTCCTTCCATCCTTTGAACGAAACAAGGCATATCCATTTTGTTATATTTAAGTTTCAGAAGAACAAAGAAAGTGGGGATATAAACGGAATTTGTGCCTCAGGACTAACCCAAAGCCTGAATATAACAAGTTCCCTAGGGGGTCTAGGGGTAATGCATCCCAGGGAAACAGTCAAGATAATACAATTGCAAGATGGCGTGAAATGTATTAGCTACATGTAAATACACTAAGAGCCCCTCTCAGTGTTTGCTAAATACTTCAGAGCCCCACCCCTTTTCTAGGCTCTAAAAAGTTTGGTGCCCTCCCCTCAAAGTGTATTTCAAGATTCAATTGAATATTTGCTAAGTTACTTTATAACTTTAAAAGTGGTCTGTATGGGAGTTGTCAAAATGTTCAGTGCATTATGGGAGAAATGGAATTAATAAATGCATAAGTCATTCAACCCTATATGCTTGTAAGTGAGCTCAACTATATGCTTCTAAGTGAGCTCTATATGCTAAGTCTGCAAATCTGAGTTTGTCATTACTATGTATTCCATAATTAAATCATCTATACATAAAAAGCTTGTGTTGAAAACATTCACTGATCTTTTTTTCTTGCCTGTAATTGCTGTTGATGATGCAAAAATGTGTACTTCCAGAGAAATTCCATACCCCACCATAGATACACAGAGGAAATAACCCCAAGGACCTGGGAAAATGCAGTATTTGTATGACTCCCTGGAAATTTAGGCCAATTGGACCCCCTAACCCCCACCCCCCATCTCCCTACTTAGAGCGGATTTCAGAGGACTGTTGAAAGTAAACCAGACTTGTGTTTAGTCGGTGTTTGTATTGGTCCAGAGCAACGTCTTTCTACTTTTTCAACTTAAATTAAATCTGCCAATTCTCATGTCATGACTAAATGCAAGTCTTACTTTGCCTCCTGATTGGTTCCACTCTATCCAAGAGAAAAGGGAAAAACATTCTACAAGTATGGCTGAGGCTAATATAATGATGCAAGATGTGAATTTTATATCATTTGAATAAATAGTCTTTGAAATGTACATGTATCTACACAAATCAAGCTTTTTGAAGACACAATATAAAAAAAAATTGACAGATAATTTTTGCATCAGTTTTCAATCATGTACAGTATCTACACAAATCAAGCTTTTTGAAGACACAATAACTTTAACCAATTTGTGCAAGAAAATGTGACATAATTTTTGCATCAGTTTTCAATCAGCTTAATTCTTTTCCATGAATTTTGTAAACATATTGAGCATCATGTATTGAAACTGGTTTGCTTGTTGTTGCTGATTTTGAAGCTGTTCTCCGAACATCTAGCCTGCGAAAGCAGCCGCCACTTTGCGAGTCGCCTTTTCCGGCGACTCGCAAAGTGGCGGCTGCTTTCGCAGGCTACCGAACATCTTGATCATTGCCTCATTCTTTCCAGCCTCTTGTTGCAACTCTTGCTTCTTCAGCTCCAATTCCTCTTTTTTGATCTCATCCATTCTTTCATTTCTATCTCTAAGGAAATCTAGTGTCTCATTTGCACTTGTTCTCCTCTTCTTTCCCTTTCCTCCATCCTCTGTTCTTTTCTTTTTCTCTCCCAGTCTTTCCATGGCCCTCTTTCTAATCTCCTCTGCATCCTTCTTGTCTTCCTGGTTCTTTTTCCTCTGGGTGGCAGCTTCTTCTTGTTTTTTATCTGCCTCATCCTCTCTTACAATTAGATCTTCCAAAGCTTGATCAACTTCTGTCAAGTCTTCAGTTTCTATTCCACTGGCTCTCTCTTCTTCTCTTAATCTACGCCTATATGCCTTTGCTAGATTTTTATACCTTTCCCTTACTGCTCTCTGGTCAACCTTGAATTTTGGGGTCTCCACTTGCATAAGTCGATCTACTATTTGATCCCATTTTTTTCCTCTTTGAACCGTGCCACGCTTTGTCCCCCTAAAGGGACAATTGGCAAGAAGCTCCCGGACGAATATTATATCGTGTTCTTCTTTCCAAAACATTCTGTGATAAAAAATAGAACTCAATTAAGCTTACTTAAAATAAATACCGAAAGTCACTTTACCTCCAACTCGAGCCCCCCATCCCCTGGATTTCCAACGAAAAATAGGACAATCCTTTTCACTTTTTATGTTCAATTAATGCGTGAAAGACTAAGTGCAACCTCCTTGATGTAATTTAAAAATCAACTTTTAGTGGTATAACGAGTAGAGTAAAGAGCTCCTCTTTTTGCAGGGAAAATTTTGCAGTTTTTTAGTTTGCTTTCTTGTCTAAAATTCAACAAATTGTTGAATTTTAGACAAGAAAGCAAACTAAAAAACGGCAAAATTATGTGGTTTTGATAATCATCGGTAGTTAAACAAAATAGATGTTACAACTAAACCTGGAAAGTAATATTAAATTATAAAGGAAGACAGGAAATCTCGCGAAAGAAAGCTTACAGCAAGAAAGTGTGTTTCGGACCCGGCATGCGGCAAGCGACAAAGTAAACACCATGCAAAAAGACAGCAAAAATATGTACTTACGCAGGTTTTTTGGTATTTTTTTCCTTTGAAGATTCCTCTGTAGGTGGAGAAATGTCCATTTTTATATCAGCCAGTACTTTCACAAGGGAAAAAGGCGCAAAATTCACTCGATAAAAGCTACAACGCCAAACTTGCGATTTTGCCGTCCTCGACGGGAGAGGACGGGAGCAGGACGGCGTCACGCAACTTGTGAAAATAGATTTTATCGTTACTGCGCATGCTCAGATATACTAAATTACTTCCGGTCGGCCGTCGTCCTCGCTCCCGTCCTGGATCTTAAGGTCCCTAGTAACTGGTTGCGACGCAGAAAAGCCTTGATAATATGAAAGCACATCTCACACGTATTGAAATCGGGAGAGTATGGGGGCTGAGCCTCGCTCAATATTGAGCTATCATATCCTCCAAAACAGGTTCGAAAAATCGTGCATGATGAGAACCACAATTGTCCATGATCACACAATGTCCGCGTTCAATAACACTTCCATCTTGGCGCTCTAGCTGCAAAGCTTCGGCGAAAAATAGAAGAAATTCCATGCCATTTGAAGGACCATTTAGGATGTTATAAAAATCAACTGCGCTTGATGAATGTAGCACGTTGATTGTGAAATTCGCATCGGAGGCGTATCGCTGCACCTCGAATGCAGGCTCTCCTACAGGGGAACTTCCGTATGCTCTATTTTGTATTTTTATTACCCCGCTTTCATCAAAAAAGTGAGGCTGGGTCGGGTGAAAATTTGCTCTCTCAGCGAGGTAGTTGTCTCTTGATTGCTACATCGGGAGTCATTGATTCGCGTTGGATTGCAGTTATTTGTTTCCTTGTCATTCGGTGTTGGTACGGGACACTTTGTTTATTTGTGAAATGCTCGGAATATCATTTCCGTGCAAGACCCTATCTGTCAGAAGCTTCTGCTGTATTTCTTTTCCATAAATACTTGGTTTCATCATAGTTAGTAGAGGAGACTACTAACTATGGTTTCATGAGGCGTTCAACTTCTTTAAACTCTGATGCAGGTGTGTCGAGTTTTCGCGGGCCGGACGTTGTTTTTGGCGCAGGGATAGTAATATTGGCTTCGTTGTAACGCGTCACCACTTTATCAACATACGGTCGGCTCACACGTAGTTGTCTTGCTATTTCTTGCTTACTATTTACCTCGTGATAGAGGTCTAGCATTCTTTCTCTATCATAAAACCCGCAGTGTTGGTTTAGGCGAACTTGGATATTTCACCACTGCAAGAAAGCGGATTTTATGAACAAAGTGTGTGATCAGAATAATATTCAAAACTGAAGTACTTACTAGCTAAATATCTATCCATATTAATAATTATCTCAACACGGAGGTCTCTGTAGACTGGAAGAGGTTCAGAAACTCGCGCCTTAAAGCGAACTGTTTCTCGACCGGAAGCCATCAAACTTGCTTATTATGTCAACCTCAATGTCAATTGTTAACCTTATTATTATTATCTCGTTTTTAGGAGATCGATCCGCATGCCCCCAATGGAAACAAACTCAGAGAAATCAAAGCAAGACCTGATGGGACTGGTAATTATCTTCAACGCGTAATTAAGGAAGAAGTAGTTGAATACGAAAACTATAGTTTCTCAAATACAGACGAAGGAGAAGAGATCTCGTCTCGGGTTGGTTCTGGGATTCAGCCCAGAACTAGAAAACGTAACGTGAATGCTTGCAGTGACTTCGGTGTCGCAATCAAAACTGAAGAAAATGATGAAAAATTTGACATTGCAAATATACTTGACGTTGTACAAAACAACAGTTTGTTTGCAAGTCCAGCATTCGTTAAAGATCAGGATAAAAGTTCTGGTCATGGTAAGCAACAAAACTTTGAAGATTCTGGGGCACGTTCTAAAGACGGTACTGATGATGTTGATCGTACTGTCGAGGAAGACAACATTGAAGTTGATGACAATAAATTTTTGAGGACTAAATACTTCATTTCTGGAGAAAAACAACAGCTACTCGGAGGTCATACCAACAATCCTCATGGTCCCTTGGATTCAGGGAAAAAACGGTATGAATGCCAATATTGCAGTAAATGCTTCGCCTCATTAAGTGGCCGTACGAGACACGAACGGACACACAACGGAGTTATACCACATGATTGTGGAGAATGCGGCAAAGCGTTCAAAACATCGAGTGAGCTGACAATACATAAGCGAACACATTCTGGAGTTAGACCATATGAGTGTGAAGAATGCGGTAAGGCGTTCAAAAGATCGAGTGAGCTGACAATACATAAACGAACACATTCAGGAGTTAGACCATATGAGTGTGAAGAATGCGGTAAGGCGTTCAAAAGATCGAGTGAGCTGACAATACATAAACGAACACATTCAGGAGTTAGACCATATGAGTGTGAAGAATGTGGTAAGGCGTTCAAAACATCGAGTGAGCTGACAATACATAAACGAACACATTCAGGAGTTAGACCATATGAGTGTGAAGAATGCGGCAAGGCGTTCAAAACATCGAGTGAGCTGACAATACATAAACGAACACATTCAGGAGTTAGACCATATGAGTGTGAAGAATGCGGTAAGGCGTTCAAAACATCGAGTGAGCTGACAATACATAAACGAACACATTCGGGAGTTAAGCCATACGAGTGTAAAGAATGCGGTAAGCGATTCATAAGATCGAGCCATCTAGCAGGACATAAACGAACACATTCAGGAGCTAGACCATATGAGTGTGAAGAATGCGGTAAGACGTTCAAAATATCGAGTCAGCTAACAGAACATAAACGAACACATTCAGGAGTTAGACCATATGAGTGTGAAGAATGCGGTAAGGCATTCAAAACATCGAGAGTGCTGACAAGTCATAAAAGAACACATTCAGGAGTTAGACCATGTGAGTGTGAAGAATGTGGTAAGCGATTCAAAACATCGAATGAGTTAACAGTGCATAAACGAACACATTCAGGAGTTAAACCTTATGAATGCCGATATTGCAGTAAATGTTTCACACAATCGAGTAACTGTACGAGGCACAAGCGAACACACACAGGACTTGCACCATATGAGCGTGAAAATTGTGGTAAGCGATTCAAAACATCGAATGAGTTAACAGTGCATGAACGAACACATTCAGGAGTTAAACCTTATGAATGCCGATATTGCAGTAAATGTTTTACACAATCAAGTAACTGTACGAGGCACGAGCGAACACACACAGGACTTGCACCATATGAGCGTGAAAATTGTGGTAAGCGATTCATAACATCGAATGAGTTAACAGTGCATGAACGAACACATTCAGGAGTTAAACCTTATGAATGCCGATATTGCAGTAAATGTTTTACACAATCAAGTAACTGTACGAGGCACGAGCGAACACACACAGGACTTGCACCATATGAGTGTGAAGAATGTGGTAAGCGATTCAAAACATCGAATGAGTTAACAATGCATAAACGAACACATTCAGGAGTTAAACCTTATGAATGCCGATATTGCAGTAAATGTTTTACACAATCGAGTAACTGTACGAGGCACGAGCGAACACACACAGGACTTGCACCATATGAGTGTGAAGAATGCGGTAAGGCTTTCAAACGTTCGAGTACTCTAACACGACATAAACGAACACATTCAGGAGTTAGACCATATGAGTGTGAAGAATGCGGTAAGCGATTCATGACATCGAGTGAGCTGACAATACATAAACGAGTTAGACCATAAATTCATGAATTAACTAATATAATCTGCAGAGAACCCTTTATGTTCTCCACATCAAAGAATATTTGAATGTTTTTACGCGAATTGGGTGATTTACTTTTAGGGTGTGATTTCCAGTGAATTAGCCATGGGCCACCATAGCCTATGGGCAACCTTATGAAGGCTCTTTTTAACAAATCAAACGAGTTATTGTGATGGGCGAAATTTGCTAGTGTGTAGTCGTTGTTGGTATTGTTAGCTCCGCTATGTCTGGGTTGTACATAGAAGTCAACACTTTCCACAAAATTACTTCTACCAGACGCAATGAGTATCAAGAAGTCAACAACAACATTTGTCGATATTTGTTTACAAGTACAGCTTTATGTGTACTACCTGTGCACCGGAAGACACTGGAACAAAGTTGCGAAGAACAGGAGTGTAAATTTGGAAATACTGCAATGAAATGGTTACTTGACAAAGGCATATTGCAGCATTTGAAATCATAGTTATTGGTCCTTGTAGTTTTTGGCGATTGTCTTGTCTTCTTTACTGCAAATTTGCAACTTTCCTTCTGGAATTAAAGTAAACTAGCTGATGCCCGTGACAAATTCACGGAGTAAGGGGAAAAATTATTTTACATAAAGTGTTCTCTGTTTAAAAATGCCGGGGGAAAAAGTCACAATGGCCATATGGTTGGGGGAGGGTTCATTATTTCCTCCTTCCATAAACTGCTGGATTTACATTACTAATAACCTCCCACCAACCTGAGTACCCCGTCCCACCATGCCGAAATAAATGAAGTGAGCCCAAAAGGATTTTCTTTTTTTTTTGCACTGGTCTCCCTGATTGGTGCGAAAAAATCACGCATGTGTCCGTCTCTCATATCGGTCAAAGAACCCGTGAAAATCGAAAGCGCAATTTGACTTCGGAATTGTTTGTATGTTTATCATCTCAGTGAGGGGAGAGAAGAAACATATGAAGTAAAAATGGTCCCGGCATAACTAATCGAACAAAATCGAACAAAATTTCAATCGAACCTAATCGAACACCAATCGTTCGATTGGTTTTGATTGGGTTCGGTAATCGAACATAATCGAACAAAACTTTTTGGTGAGTATGATTACCGAACTCAATCGAACATAAATCAAAATGATTGGTTTGATTAAGTTCGATTTTGTTCGGAAATTTTGCATGACTTTAGAAATTGGGTAAGACTCATCAGTGACACGCAATAGGGTAATACACAGCAAATAGACGGCCATGAACAGTTAACATAACTATTACCTTTATTCAAATTTCATTGTCAGCTGGGACACTTAGCCTTCTAAATAACAACAAAACCTGAAAAAACTCAGTTTTATAATAAAATCCCAGTAAAATCACTCAATAAACCCATAGTTCAATCATGACTGGTGCCTGAGTCTTTATTACTGTTACAGACCTATGAGGGATATGATAAGAAAAAACATTCAACTTCAACAAAACTATTCGGGACTATTGGATTAACGTCTCATTAACACCTGCAGTTCATGTGCGGTGCAGTTCCCAGTATGCGCCAGGCGAGCCGAACTGATGTGCTCATCTTGGTTAGTGATTGATTCCGATTTAGAAAAATGCCTGTGTTAAATTTGAAGTTCAATTGGGTTTGATTGAGCACATTGTTCGGTAATAGAACGTTCGATTATGTTCGATTGAAAAGTTTTTTGGTGAGTTCGATTATGTTCGATTACCGAACTCCATCAAAATCAATCGAACGATTGGTGTTCGATTAAGTTCGATTACCGAACGTTCGATTAGTTATGCCGGGAAATGATCTAAGGACTAAGAATTTTTTTAGTTTATATTATTTATATTTTTTCGGCTTTATCCCTCGCTTAAAAAATAGCTTGAATTAGAACTTAACCCAAAGTGAATCTTTTCTAACAAAAACATGCCCACTGGAGGGATTTTCTCCTTCTCTTCGGGATTGTGTCCTTCGTTTTGCGATAGAGCGGTCAGGATTTATACTTAGTTTACAGTTGACGCGGTTCCCATTGTTATTCGTAGGGAATTAACTCGGATAATGGCTCTCAACAAACTAAAAGTCGGGGAGGGATTTGAATTCTCCAGGGAAAGGTTGGGGTTGATCAATAGAATTGAATTGAATTTCTAGGTAAATATATTGCTCATTATGGATTAATAGGTAAGTATATGGCTCATTATGGATTAATAGGTAAATATCTAGTTATTTACCAATGAATCCATAATAAGCCATATACTTACCTGTAAATCAATAATGTGTGGTTCGAGAAAATATCCCCCCCCCCCCCGGAAGAGTGTTGAAAAGTGACCCCCCACCTCTCTGGAATTCCCGAAGAAAAGTACAGTATTTGTATGGAAAATATATCCTTTCCTATTATCCTTCCTATGGATAATTTCTGGAACCACACAATAAGCCATTTTTACCAAGACTTCAAGGGGCACTGTCACGTTTGTTTCATCAAAATATTTTAAAATAAGACAAGTGTTCTACAGAAACAACTCCGAACCTATATTCTGTTTCAAATTAGTCTTAAAAAGAAAAAGAAACTTGTTCAGCCTGTTCGAAAATCAAAAATGCCAATTAGCAATCCAATTCCATCCGCTCGATTATACACGAAAATACTCCAAATTTGTATTGATCTAGCAGCTGAAAGGTTAGGTATAAAACGTAGACCATTATTTTGTTGATTTGTAGGGAGTTTGACTGCATTTAAGCTACTTAAAATGACCCCAAGTTAGACCAAATCCATGATAGACCATGACAGTTGCCCCTTTCACAATGACTAATTCAATTATCAACCCAAACATGTAACTAGTGAATTCAAATCCATACACTTACCCCGAGAAAAAAAAACATCCAATAATCTCAGTTTATGCATCTATGCTGACTGTCTGTCTATAACCAATATTTGCTTCTGATTATCCTTTATGCGAATCCCGTTGAACGCCACAAAACACGATTTCCGAGAACGCCTTCACTTGAACCATATTGAGAAGCGTTTGTCCAGTCTACTTGCTTGGTCTCATTGCCCATAGAGTGTGTTTAAGACGTAAACCTGAAAATACAGATAAAATCATGCCCAAGTTAATTGCATATCTAATCGTAGAGAGCAACCAACGAGCGCAAAATACCTGAAACTTGCCTTCAGTTTCTCCATCTTGAATCAGTTCCATCCGTTTTGCTAGACAGAACGTTATGCAAATTGAGCTGTAGAAGCTGTAAGCTGTCAGGGCGTGGTACAAATGAAAATAACCAGTAAGGACGTAGTTGCTTTTGTCTCTATTATTTTCGTTCTACAAAGGAGTTTTTTTGTCTGTAGTCTATTATCCTCGTTCTTTGTGTTGAGGTAGGGTATTGTTGTATTATCCAACCAGAGAGGACCTTTACGCAGCTACGTACCGACCAAAATAACAGCGCTTTAATGAGTTGCGCTTTTACAAAAGGCCGCTTGATTGATTGGACTGGCTGTTGTACGAAAACAAAAGACGTAATTCGTGTTTGGAAACCTTTGTCAATCATAGTTGAATAAATGTTGTCATTCATTTTCTTCAGCATCACAACTTTATTGTGCATGGTAAAAATTAATTGCAATGAGTTTCTCTGGGGAACCCACTTCTATGAAAGCAGCCTAAATAACTAACAATAGTTCCTATTGGAATCCGCTATCTTTTTCAATTGTAAACTGTACTCCTTTTCAAAACTGTTAAATTCAATGAGAAGAATGCATTTCATTTGTCCCTGTTTTCTGAAAACCTTGTCAACTGTAAACTAAGTCCGTTAATTACCTCGATTCTCGGCAATAACCCCAATACATCCCTCGGGCCTACGGCCCTTGGGATGTATTGGGGTTATTGCCTCGAATCTCGGTAATTAACTCTAACTTAGAGAATATTATTCATTAGTTTCACGGACTTTGTTTTGGAAATGTGTCATTTCGACTTAGCATGACTTAGCGCGTGCTCGGAGGGAAGCAAGGTAGTGTGTACCTTTGTTGAAACTTGAATGAAAATTTTTCTCAGCTCAAATCTTTCAAGTTAGAATTATCCCTGCACATTCCTGTATGTAATCTGTAAGAGAACCATTTAGGTTTCAATGAATTTGGTGCTTTCGGCTGCGCGAACTGAGTTCTTTTTTAGTTTCTGTGGGAGATTTTCAACATGGCGGCGATGGCGGCTTTGTCCCTCGCTTAAGAAATCGCTTGAATTAGAACTTTGCCCAGGGTAAATCTTTTCCAACAAAAACACGCCCACGGTCCAGATTTCCAGCTTCTCTTCAGGTTTGCGAACTTTTTTGGGCGGCACACAGCTTCAGAGCTAAGCGGAGCGAGTGCGTACACGATTTGGCTTACGGTATTAATATAATGAACAAGGGTGAGGTTACGCTGTTGTCTTCTTTCTCCCTTTCTGTCACTTCTACTAAGTTATTTCTTTGACGTTTGTACGGCAGCGCCCTTTTTGAAGCTACTTCACATCACTAAAGTTCAATTTGATTATATAGTTTTAGACCTATCAAATAGGCTTATTTATTATTGTACCACAATAATAAATAAGCCTATCAAATGTTACATTAGAAAATGGTTTTGTATGTCAAGATTAGCTCTTTCATTGTATTTTGGCACAAAAAATCCTCTCTGAAAAATTTCCCGCGCTGACCTTGAGTGACGCATGACGTCATGATTCGTGACCGGAAGTGGCTCGAAATCTATGTTTAGATTCTTATTGTCGACTTTCATAGGGCACGGGGATATGTTCTCTTATATCATTTTCTCTTGGCTTTGAAAAATACCTTGAAATACTCACGATAAGTTCATTTGTTATTCTTAAGAAAGTTTTGACCTGTTTCCATATCATTTTTCCGGGTAGCTGAAGCTTTTTCAAAATTTCATGAAATTGGGGACGACGCAATTTTTTTTTTCAGATATCTCTTCAGGACCTGAAGCGTTTTACAAGTAGAACAAAGTGATAAAAGGCTCATTAGCTCACCTGTTTTTTTTCTAAATTGAACGTTGCACCAAGCGCTTAGAATTCAAAATTGACTTGAATTCCAATTGTGTTTCATTCACAGTCCTCTATTGATATACAGAACTCTTCTTTTTAAAGCTAATGATAATACCTTAATGTGTCTAATGATCCCTTTCGCAGTCAATAGCTGCCTTTAAGGTGACTCGCTCGAAATGGTTTGTGCGCTCATCTGTGTCCAGAGCTGGACTACCAGGTTATAAATATCGGGCTATAACTTTTGCGTTTTTTTGCCCATTCCAGTAATTCTTTTTGTAAATCAAGCACAAATGACCCTAGATTAGCTGCGAATTCTCCGATCTTTGCAATCTTTTTCATCTAAGTCACAATTCTTAAATACAAAGACGACCCCATAGTTTTTAATGCCCTCATAAAAAAATCTCGCATATATTTTCGGCTTAAATCCTGGCGACGCTCATTAAAAGACTTGAACTTTCATCTGGCCAAGTTTCAGAAAATTCGTAGGCCAGAAATGTAT
Organism: Scolanthus callimorphus; assembly: GCA_033964015.1. Classification (NCBI taxonomy): domain Eukaryota; kingdom Metazoa; phylum Cnidaria; class Anthozoa; order Actiniaria; family Edwardsiidae; genus Scolanthus; species Scolanthus callimorphus. Next base: position 7,457,279 of record CM066925.1, read on the forward strand.
TAGCGAGGTCGATGACGAAGACACACCACAAATTAAGCTTTTCACTAAGGCATGAGTGAAAGAGTGCTCCGCTTGGGATCACCACCTTACTGTGGTGGAGTGGTTTGCGTGTCCCAATGACCTCTAGAGCTATGTCGGTGGGAGTATCGAACTCCTGGTAGGGTTCCCTTTATGCTGAACAGGTCGAAAGGTAGGGGCCAGACGAAGAGTGATCCTCTGATCCTCCAGGCTGGGGGTTTGTCTTGAGGCTAACAACCCCTCAATTTAAAACAAGATGTGTTACAAAAACCGCAACAAGTACAAATACCAATACGGTCCTGTGTGAGAACTCTAGCCAGCTAACAGGTAGGATGACCCCCCTAGTCAAAGCCCAGCCCGGGAAGCTAGGAGGGTGTAGGAGAGTTTTCTCGGACCCAAACAGAAAGTTCGTTTGGGTGCATGGAATGTACGGACAATGTATGAGGTATCCAAAACTGCACAAATTATCAAGGAAATGAAGAGATAGATACAGACTACTGCGGTCTGAAAAGAAAGGTTGATGATTTGAGTAATAAACAGGCAGCAGAACTTCATAGCAATCGCTCATTACTAATCTGGGGATCGGGTCAAGGTCACAAGATTTCTTCGACATCGGCTTCAGAAGGGTTGACAGTTCTCTTACGGACACGGGTGAGAATTCTGAAAGTTCAGAGCATTCAGACAGTGAGTACGATGACACGGTCAGATCTTGTGGCAGTAAAGTCGCCAACCAACGCTTGCCCGCAGGCTACATGCATACGGTGGTTATGAGGAGAAGTCTTTGATCATCTCGATGACTATCTCGGTATCGTTAAGAAATGACCCCGACGTGACTTGAACACGCAACCTTCTGATCTGGAGTCAGTCGCGCTACCATTGCGTCACGGAGTCAGGACTTTAGATTAATTTAGGGCGCAACGGTAGTCTCAAAAGACACATCAAGATAGCGATGTCGTCTTTTTAGAGATCGAGAGGGCAATTCCTGTGGTGTCTTGTCTACCTTGTTTCCAGGTTCTTGACCGTGAAAAAGCAGTGGAAAATGCACATAACATCTTTTCTCAAGTGTATCAGAGTTCTGGTTGAGTTTTAAGCTTTCTATGTCAATAAAAAAATAGTGAAAAACTTACTGGGATTCCAAATAAGGTATGCAGGTATTTTCTTATAAGGAAGTGGAAGAAAGTCGACAATTTTTCAAGGGAATTATCTTGATATGTACAACAGTGGGTTTATGCCAGCTACTTTATGTCACCTGGAGTCCTTTGTCTCGGGTCCTTAAAAAGGACATACAATTAGGTAAGAGAAAAAGTAAAGGTGCGCAGTGACCATAGTAGTGCTTTCGAGATGGTCACTGCCACTATTAAAACCGAGACTTACAAAGTCCATAATTTGGAGAGAAAAAAAGCTAATAGCTATACCAAGCCAGAATCGCGTACACTGATTTTTAGGATAATACTAGTTTAATATCAGAAATGTATAAGTGAGTTGAACGAGTAACAGCGTGGCAACCTGCCAATTCGCGATCAGTTAACACCATATTTGGAAAACAATAAGGTCTTCGTTTAGCCAATCAGCGACGGGAAAACATCAGACATGTCGAATACACTCCACCTGGGCGCGCGGGATGTTCGCGGGACCTTGCCGTAGAGAAGTGATGATCACGAGGCAAGATAGAAGACGATTGTTTTCACACTCTGTCGAAGTAGACAGCTTTGCAAGTCATCGCCTAAATCAGAAAATACGACTGAATTTGGCTCGAAAACACGGAAACTTCACCCTGGCTTCATCTTCAAAATTGATTTCACTGTAGAGCTGTTAGCAGAAATTGCACAAGACAGTATTTTATTTTCACTGCATACCTATTACCGCATCATGGTAAGCTAAGTTATGGGATGTGTCTGCGACTACCATGGGCAGCAGTAGGCATGCAGCGAGGGCGAGGAGCATGTAGTGTCCCCAACCGACACCAGGGGAGGTGGGTGGGGCAAAAAACCGCTTGACCACCCGTTACGCCGATAACTGACAACGGAACACAGAAGACGCCGGAAATTTAAACTATAGGGGCCGCAAAGCATCATGCACGCCAGTATGCAGCTAACACGGATTGATTGGGCGATTCCGATAAACTTTCACGATGCGCTAATTAATATGCAGATGAAAATAGTATTTTATTTTCACTGCATACCTAAGCTAAGTTATGGGATGTGTCCGCTCCTACCCATGCCCTTGCAATATTCATTGCTGACTATGCGAAAGCCACAGAAAGTGGAAACGTGGGAAAGGAAAGATCATAAGGTGGGATAAAATGATAAGATAGGATTGGATGATAGCTCTTTAAAAGACTTCTCTTCCAATACTCAGATTTCCTCTTTAACAAGACAGAAGGTTCTGGTGCCTCTTTAGCTCAAATATCATTGAAAGAATGAACTGTTTTCTCCAAAGCGGACTGTTGTCGCTATTGCTTTACCACGCAGAAGTACTAGTAAATTGTTGGAATAGTAGGTCAATAATAATAATACTATATGGACTTCTATAGCGTATATGCATTGCTGTTCTAAGCGCTTTACAATATAACAGTTAAGTTGGGTGGGTTCACACTCGGCTGAATGACAAAGCCGGCAAAAAAACATGACGAAAGATCGCCAAAGCGACTGAAGCGAAGCAATTGCAACCTACAGCCTTCAATCACATCGCACGGCGAATGCAAGTGAGTGGCGGTTTTGAGTTTTCGAAAAGGGTAAGGTACTGCGTTATACTTAGATCGTACTTCGGTAGCTTTGAAGACGCGGCGTAAACATAACTACAAAGTATCTTACTTGAGCAGCCAACATGGCGTTCACACTGAAAGTAGCCCTAAGCATACTCAAGATCTCCTTACGAGCGTTAGTGTGAACCCACCTAGTATGAAAAGTATGGCGTCCCCGTCTATGTCACTTGTGCGGCCACAGACGGCTGTGAGAACGGGGCTGTTCCACGTGATTGGCTGGAATTAGCATCCGCGTCGTCAGGGTACAGGCAGGTCGTACAGCGACGCGCAGGTTGAGTCTTGACAATCTATGAAAACGGAACTGTGAAAAGCGGCCTAGAAAACACACCGAAAGGCCAACAAACTCCGCCGAAGCACCCCAGGAAACTGTCAAAAGCAACGCACTGAAGAAAGGCCAACCATTAACGAGGTAACTAATTTTACGGGAAAACTAAGTGCTCCTTTTGGATAAAACGCAGGGGGTCCTTTTAATTTCAGGAGGTGTAACCAAGATTAAAGGCGGAAATACATATACATAATATAATTGAGTCCATTACAGGAAAAGGCTAAGAAAAGACATTAATTACCTGAGAGACTGGTGCAAAGGTAAGGACACGCCTGTAGTAACTATTAGTGAGAACCATGTGATCCACCAATTTCCATGCCTTTTCCGAGAGCGTACAGTCAAAGTCGTTAACCAGATTCTCTACCTCCGCTTTAGGGTTCGGTTATCGGTGTGTGTGCCCATTCCATGAGACTTCCAAAAGAGTTAACATCCTCTGAAGTGCCTTTCCGGTTATCTCGGGATCGGATCTCACGTCCGGGGGTGTTGAAGAGGAATCCCGCCCCAATGGCGCTTAGACATGTCATGGAGACAGTCATGGAGAAAGCGCTAGTTCTGGATTTCCGTGAGGGGCCTACCCCTGTGATTAGTGGAATACATACCAAGAACATTTCGCCAAAAACTGTCGTTTTGCCGACGTTGCAAAGCTTCCTTATTAGGAAATCCCCCTTACCTTATTTGGATGGTCTGTAAGTACTTTTCCTCATATCTTAGCGAAAAAAGCAGGAAATCTTACCAAAACTTGCAGATATTGGAGAAACATCATATTCTTGGTCGTCATTTTGTTTTTGCCCCCCGCCGAGGGACCTGAGACACGTTTTGAACACCACAGGCAACCCGCGCGGATTTGCCAAAAGAGACGACAACACTTTCTAGATACGAATATGCGATGCCCTGGACTACCTCTCGCACATACAATCTGCAAGATGGGAAGCTTAACTGAAAGAGACGATTAAGTGTTTGAAGGGATACCATGGCGGATGACAAAATGCTCTCTCTGAGGGCTATGAAAGCATCCGTTTCATCCTGCGGGACGAGAGAGCCGCATATAACCCTAAAAAGCTTACAGAAGTGAAGGAGATGTATTTCTCAAATGTGATGAAATACCGTGTTTCGATAAGGATCGATAACAGACGATATATGCCGCGGCTTCGGCATTCTGATGGCTCGGGGCAAAACCAAAGTGCGATGTAAGGGAGGTAATTGTATCACGTGACGGACATCGATATACTGCGAGAGCGGAGTTAGAGCGGCTTACAAGGTTGTGGTACAGGTCTGCTTTTAGTGGATTGGCTCACAAAAACATTTTGGAATTCTGATTAAGTTTTGTTTCCATGGTAACGGTGACTCGCAAACCGCCATATTATAAATATTATAAATAGCAATTTCTTTTTCATGTTTGTACGCTAGTCTTTCTGTAGCCTAACTAGATATGTCTTAATAAAGACATTTTCCAACAATATCATATATTACAAAAGCAAGTGAAAGAACAATATATGTGAAAGAAAAAAATATATATATATTTTTTTTATTTTCTTAAGAAATTCCAAGTTATCCAATTAGCTTTACCTGAGGATAGTTGTCCTTTATAAATAGATGACAACCTTTAAATTTCACCTTCTCCTGTGCGAGTTAAAGAGGTCTAAATAAAACAATCCAAGATCGCCGCCACTGAGTCACGTGATAAGCGCCTCCATGGTAACAAAAGGTTAAAATATAGCTCTTCTTGAAACTATTGTACTAAACAATTCCAATGATGATCCAAAGTAACATGAGATATGAAGAATAATCTATTTTTTCAGGCAAATGCGTTTTGAGCCATGCCTTAAACCCACTGAGGAGGTCTACACAGTAAGTGAGAGGCTAAGTATGGTTGGAAAACATTGTCGACCTCTCCCCAAAACAAGATATCTCCAGCAGTTTTAAAAGTCGAGAATTAAGGCACGATAGAGAGTTATAACAATGGGCGGTAAAGGGGCGTAGTAAAATTTCTACTTGAATTTTTTCTTCAAATGGCTCGAAGAAATGCCCTACCCGGACGCCGTCGCGAATGATTCGGTGAGGATCTACACCATGACGGTTAACAAATAGGCAAGAGACTCCCATACTGGTAAGTTACCGTGACCATTCCCGCCTTTAAGAATTTTGAGTCACGAAATTAACCGGAGGGGCCAACGAAGGATTGGGTTCCCTGTGTGATACTACAAACACGAGTATCCGTTGCGTCTTTCTTATTTCTGCGGCAGCCGTTACGCGCGAGATTACCGCTTGCGCTTAACAAAAACAAACAAAACGATGCGATAACTAAAAGGGAACCCAACCCTTCGTTGACCCCAGCCCTGAACACGAAGAACAGGGTGGTATAGAACACAGAGCAGGCTCCCCAGGGTCAACGAAGGGATAAAGGGTACACAAAAAGTATAGAACCTATAAACCTGACAAATGTTTTCTAAACGACCAGCGGGGTCCCTGTGGTATGGGAAATCTTTTTTTTTCACCATTGTTGATAGAAAGCACAAAGATACCGTCATTAACAGCCTAGCTGTATGTATCCTCCCTGTGTAGAACTAAACGAGATAGCATAGGGCGCGTGGTGGGAGAAAAGGAAAAAATGTGTCACACTGTAGTGGCTGTATCCGAAGTGTTTTTTGTCTTTTTATAATAAATATATTTGTATATTCCAGCAATGGTCGAGGAAAGTGGTAAGAAAGAAATGACAAATAATGTAAGCAAAGTACTTCAGTTTATTATTAACACAAAGAACCTGCTCTGGGTAAGCAGTTTACTACGAGTCCAAAATCCATAACCATAACTGGACCGTTGACCACCACGCGGCTTCCAAAATGGCGGCAGCTTCTATGGCAATTTAGTTGGTACAAGGTCTAATAAGATCCAACATCTCCTGGGGATCAGTAAATACCACTGAACGCGCGCGGATTTAATATGAGCTGCAGCAAATTTATCGGCCTAAGCATGAGTTTTTTAGTATGGCACAAGGGCGCCTCCTGTGTTTTTAACTTGCTATAGCGCCTTAACTGTCCTTTACGGACCCTATGGTGGATAGGACAGAACAGAAATATGTATGCTGTAATTATACGAGTAAAATAATTAAAAATCTTCACAGTTCCCTATCCCCACATGGTGAAACGAGATTTAAGTACTATCTTCTTGTTATTCCTCAGGCTAACTACGTTTGGACACACACAACACTTTTAAGGACCATTTTAAGACAGCGCACGATTGAAGAATGACCACGGATGACACCGCTTGTTAAAGTGCGAAAAACCTACAATGACCCTTTAACGCATGACTAGACTGACTAGATAAGACAATAGCGCTGTTAACGCTGACGTCATCTATTGTTATTAATATGCCAACGAGAGATCGATTGGTTAACAGAACAAAGGGCGCTATTCAATCTACGGCTGCAACTCATAGCATCACAAAGGCAATGTTGATATACAGTGAAATAGCGATATAAACCGAGGTCCTGTCTCTTAAACCACTACACTTTATAGAACTTGAGAACTAACCACAGAATGATATATCTAAAAAAAACAGTCGTAATTGCAAGCTACATGCATAAATTGCAGTCCGTATCTAAGGGAACAGACATTACATCTGTAAACTGCAACTGAAAATTGATACGGATATTTGCGGTATACCAAATATATACAAACATTTACATATACTGTAACCACTAAAGACTACAGGTGGCGCGTAATTTAAAAATGCGAAAACGCTGTCGAAGTTAGCACAGAACGAAGTATATGAGGCAAACCTAGAAGCTGGATAATCATACAGAAAATTTGAAAGCTGCAAAAATAACAAAACTACATCAGCTCTGACACACGACAAAGGCGGACCTCGATGAGACTTGTGGTAACAACTCTATAGACCAAACCGGTATGTTCAAAGAGCAACGAAATAAAATAAACAGTCTGGAAATATGTACGTAATAGGGTTAAAACTGTACGAAAGACTAGGCTAACGAGCAGACATCAAACAGCTAGATAAACAACAGTGTGTGAAGCAATAAAACAACCGAGCCCTCGCCGATGAACTGGAAACTTTTCTTAAGTACGATATAATTTCAAATGGCAACTAGTAATAGACAAGTGATGCAGTGAAACAAACGCATTATGAACGAGCGCATAGCTCATAGACGAGAGCGTATCAATCAATAACTTTATTCTTTCTATTCTACTCTACGTAAAGTGTCAGCAGAAATGTACACATAGGAAAAACGCTGCAAACAAACTTAGCCTACAAGCGGCTTCAAAATAGGATGGATGCATCGCTAGCTAACTAGCGGAACCAGAAACACAGATCTTTGCCTACGAACAGTATCCATAATGTAGCGTCAATATACTCTTCGCCAACCAGCGGTATGCATAATATAGCAGGAATGTACCTTCGCCGAGCGGTATCCACAGATATCCGAACTGTATTCTTCGCCAATTGTGGTATTCAGAGATATATAGACCTTCGCCTACGAGCGGTACCCAATTTACTCTTCGCAAACATGCGGAATTCAGAGCTATATAGATCTTCGCCTACGAGCGGTATCCGTAGATGCATCCAAATACTCTTCGCCAACATGCGGGATTCAGAGATACCTAGATTTTCACCTACGAGCGGTATCCAAATAACAAATGATATACTCATCGCCAACTAGCGGTATCCAATGAGATATAGATCTTCGCCTACGAGCGGTATTCAAAATAGAGCAAAATGTATTCTTCGCCAACTAGCGGAATCCAGAGAAATAGTTCTTCGCCTACGAGCGGTATTCCAGAAGATAAGGCATATTTTTTCTAGGCCAACTAGCCGAGTTAACAACGAGTTAACAACGCAAATATATTGAACGTGAAATAACTAAGACTATAGTTACCTCAACCTGTAAACGTCTGGAGAGCAGCAGGACAAGTCACGGCTGGAATTAGGAGCGACGGGAGCAGGTAAAGAATCCTCCATTATAGATAGGAGCTGGTGTCGGTTGGGAGGCTTAGCAAATCAAAGCTATAGCTATCGCCAACTCGTGGGTAATGAAGAGTGAAGAGGACAGGGCGGGGAAGGCTCTCATATTGAATAGGTGGGGTTGCTCATTAAAAAAAATGAAATTTCCCGGAAAAAATCCAGGGGGTGGGGGGGGACTCCAATATTTTTGGGGCGGGGGGTGCTCGTCGTAGTGCCTTTGAGGGGTAAAATTTGAAAACTTTCAATTTTTTAAAGATAGGTACCAGTTAGGGGTCCGTTCTAGCAAATCACGCTTGTCTGAAGCCTGAATTCAGACGTATTTTCGCTCTCAAAAAATACAAGAGAAAATTACGAGGGAAAAATCGTCTTGTTGGTACCTTTTGGGGGTAAAATTCCCGACGAGAATTCCCGAGTTCCCGACGAGCACCCCCGCCCCAAAAACATGGGAGAACCCCCTCCCCCCCCCGTGTTCGTCCAGCCTAATTGAATACTGTAAGCTTAGGCTGCATTCATTATGTATACTACAGGGGGGGGGGCAGAGGAATTTTTTTTGACAATGCAAAATTTTCAGATCCCCCCAAGGCACAACATATTTTTTACGAATCCCCCCTCTTGGTCAAAAGGAAAAAACATGCCCCCCCTCCCCCCATCACCCCGGAGACAATATTTTCAATTTATATTTATATCAATTTTACATTTTCTCAAAAAATAAAGAACAAGGCTCGGTGATAAAAAAAATACAAAGCGTAAAAAAAATGAAAATAAAAATCCTAGGTGGCTTTACTTTTTTGTGTCGGTAGTGACTTTCTACCAAGTGATCTGGTGCGCTCCTCGATTGGAGCCTTACTACACATAGGCTGAGTATCATATATTTTGTATTTGATTGTTTGGTATGTTTTCCGTTGTGCGCGCGAAGCGTTCCGCAATTTTGACAATGAAGCTACAAGACTATTAATCAAAAGTCCAAAGGCGTTTTTGTCTGGCAGACGAAAGCCACTGAAGAGGACCTCGAGGAATTGTAGTAAAACAAGAAGGCCTTTTACGAATTTTTAAGTTTAATATAATTCTTTATGCGCGCGAAGCGCGCAGTTTTTTTTCAACATATCAGTTGAAAGAGGGTGAATACACGAGAATAGTAGTGCAAGTGATATTTCTTCAGGAAGGAGGTTCAAACTCGGTGTTCAACAATTGAGCCTTCCTTCATTTACTATCAAACTGCACAACCTTATCTTAAATATATATAATACCTCAACAAAAATATGCATCCCCCCTTCATGTTATGAAAAAAACTTGACATCCCCCCTTTTCCAGTTCCTAAATTTTGAGATCCCCCCCAAAAATCCTCTGCCCCCCCCCCCCCCCCCCCTGTAGTATACTAAAGGCAAAAAAATCGTATCGTTCACAATTATTTCGCCCGTTGAGATTACAAACTTAGGTTAATACATGAAACAAAAAGAATCACAACTTTTAAAAGCACATAAAAATCTACTCTGCTAGCAGGGTAATAAGAATCCCAAAAGACAATACAATTGAAAACATGGCAAATGCTTTTTAACTGCTTTTTTGTAGGCTTAGTTACTTCTAGTCAGCTCTCGCCATCCCTCCCCGTCCTCGAGACGAAAGCACACCAAAAAAAAAAAGATAAATTCAACCAATATCTCCGGAGCCCTCCATTTTTCGTCGGTGTTCTGTCCGTGGTTGTCGAATTAAGTACCGTTTCACTTGTTTCTCAGACTGATAGCGAGTTAATGCTTCGGTTCCACAATATTTTCTTTTTCTAGTAAACAACTTGTTCGCCTTCGCTTCGAACATGAGACTAAGCTTGTTGTTGTTGAGGAGTTCTGCTCACCGGTGTGATTTGGCGATGAATCGCTTCATAATTCCTGTCAGAGTACCGCGCGTAGTGAAAACAATGAGTCATAACCACTACTAAGATTCCAAAAATATTTTATAACCTTCGGCGTGACAACAGTCTAGCAGTGGCGAGACTCGTAGTAAGAGTAATTTCAAGCCACGAACTGAAACCGTTGACGGGATACGATTCATTGGCAAAGACATTAGCATCACAACAACAATGTTCGATGAGTAAAAGTCGTGATTTTCGGCTTTAGGGAAGAGTGAACAGTTAACTTGCGAGACAGTGAACTGAGTGAACCTGAAGTTTGCCGGCGAAGTTTGGGAGATTCGTATCTCACGTTCATGAGCATTCACATCGGAGATTCGTATCTCACGGTCATGAGAGCATACACATCGGTCGAATATTGTTCGAATTCGTACATAGTCAACTTAAGATTAATTTTAAGCCTTTCAAAACACAGTGAACTTGTGAGAGATTATGAGACAGAGAACCTGCGCTGGGGTTTTGACACATATAAAATCAGTTTTTCCTGAGTGATTACGTCACGAAGTCCCCGTGGCGCAGTTGGTTAGCGCGTGACTCGGCAATCTTTTAAAGTTAAGCACGATCCGGCAGGGTTAGTATTTGGATGGGTGACCGACGGCAAAGTGGATGGGGGAGCGAAAAGAAAAGATAAGCGAATGTTTCGAGGGAGGGGTAGGTTAAATGAACACATAACTAAACAAATAATCAATTATGCTAATTATGCTAATGTAAAAAAGTTTACACCGGAGTGAGTGACATCGGGTCCCCACTACAACTCGGGGTTACCATAGCAACCCACGAGTTAAAAACCAGGCTTGACCACCCGTTACGCCGATAACTGACAACGGAACACAGAAGACGCCGGAAATTTAAACTATAGGGGCCGCAAAGCATCATGCACGCCAGTATGCAGCTAACACGGATTGATTGGGCGATTCCGATAAAATTTCACGATGCGCTAATTAATATGCAGATGAAAATAGTCCGGCGGCTAATACACCCCTCTGAAGTTTGTCTAATGGTCGCGGGTCGCGAGTAAAAGGTGCGGGCGCGGGTGCGGGTAAAAAAAGGTGCGGTTTAAAATGGTCTAAAAATGCCAAGTCAGACACTGGCTTCTTCGGGCACTTAATAAAGCTGTATTTTTGTACCAGTGTACCGCGGTGCTCGTAATTCGTAAGCTCCTATTCTACTATTCTACCGAGCGAAAGCTCATGATGATAACCGGCGACTTCTCTTTCCGCTTGGCTTAGATGGCAAAAGGTGAATGACATAGCTTACGATGATCCGCTCAAACATAGATATGATAAAGTACTTCCTTGCCAATTCATTACGTAGTTTATTCCAAAAAGTGAAAATAATAGAGGGACTTAACGGTTTCCAGTTTCTTGCTCCGCTGGTTCTTAATAATAAGTAAACGTTGTGTAGATTGTCAAATAATTCTATAAATAAATGCTCCGTCAGACCACTTCTACTGGCTTCAACGTCAACTTTTGTTGTTTTCTTTGGTACGAGATACAAGGTGTATCCTAGGTAAGCGATAGGCAAACAGGGGCTTACGAATTATGAGCTCCTGGTGCGAATACAGCACCAAAATACAACTTTACTAAGTGCCCGAAGTAACCAGTGTCTGATTTGGTATTTTTAGACCATTTTACCCGAACCCGCACCTTTTTACCCGCACCCGCGCCTTTTACTCGCGACCCGCGACCATTATACAAACTCGTTACAGAGCTGTAACAGACCCAGTGGAATCTGAAATTTCGCTTGATTTTTCAGTGAAACACCAGTGGGTTGCAAATGTTTCACTACCAGTGTTGAAATTTTACACTGGGGAAGTAAAAATGTGCCTGGGTCATTTTTGAGAGACTCACTGGGTGGGACCAGGGAACGAATGACCCACGATCGATCCTTGGCGACGACAGCTTGTAGGCTTTAGTCTTTCGAGTGACAAACTTTATCGAAAACCACTATATTTAGTACTTTATCGGGTGTCTCTCCCAACATCACGAGTGCTCTATTTGTGAGATAGAGTCCTAATGGTCCTAAAGCCCTTGCTTTCATATTGCGTCCGCGATATAAGCGCGTCAGCGGAGTTATTGCAATCCAAAATGGCGGACAGCGACGAGAAAATAACGACAAGAAACTTCAAAGAAAAGGTCAGAATTGAATAGGATTTAAAACTTTTTTATAACCCATTAGTAGAGCAAGCGAAAGCATATTTGGTTTTCTCACTTTGTGGCAAAAAATTTTCATGGTGAAACCATTTTTTTATGAGAATTTAGTCGCTATTTCCGACCCTATGCATTGGGTGAAATTTCTTTTCGTGAACGCGTCTCACCCAAACCGCAACCCTTTTCCATGTGGGATGCTTATTCTGTGTCTGCGTATGTTTGGTTCTGCGCATACTCTACGGTTGTCGAAATAATTATTTCATGTTGTTTGAGAAAATTGATTAAATTAATTCTCTATGCACTAGTCATTTGCTTCCACCGACCCCCAACCCCCACGACATAGCAGGGGAATATGAAACAGATGTTGTCAAATTTGAAATAATTCCACCGCCTATCAGGGGAGAATGCCTTGGCAAATTCCCTACACCCTGGGGAAACATTTCCTACACCCCAGGAACAAATTCCACCCTACAAGATGGACACAAGAAACTTTCCTAATATAGTCTAGGAGCAGATCTTGAAAAGAGGCCTAGAAAGTGGTTTTCGTAGCACCCATCACGCAGACCCGGGAAAGTAGCATAGGATGAAGGTATATGTATAAGGTTTAATTTAGGCCGGGTGTTACAAATGAGCCCATGGGACAACATTCCGATTTTGGACACTTTTGTTAAGAGATGCTCACATGTTGTTTGTAAAATTCTAAACTAATTTAGAGCCTGTAAAATTCAAAATATTATCAAGAAACACATCAAACTCTGCATACGTGCAGAAATAAATGCGTTTCAAATGGTTAGATACAAACTTATGGCCATAATTTCCGTATGTACTGTAAAAATGAAGGTTAATGGGATGTCTCTGACGGCAGCCATTTTGAACCTTTTGTTATTCATGAGTTTCCTTTGTTATTCATGAGTTCCTGAATTCTGGAAAGTCAAGTACGACATAGACTGTACAGCTTTTCCCGCCTAATGTATATAGTTTCAATGGTCTGGTATCTCTTCACAGACTTTGTTTGAATCATTTAACTAGGTAATTTTGAATAAAGAAAAATGTTTTTGGTGTTTTCTAATAAACCTATAATTTTTTGTTTGTCAGCAGAAATCACAGAAAACATATAACGACAGCAGCAAAATGTCCACATAAGTGTTCAATGCATTGGAGGGATATTTTTGCCAAATGCACACATTTAGGCATGCTGTACTTGTAGCGCTACAGCCTATATCTATGTCTTCAGGAGAGGAGGCACAACTCATTTGAATAACAAAGAACTAATATGGCTGCCAACTCTCTAATTTCTATTTCTGACGTTTGAGTGGGCATTAAGGGCAGATTTACAGCTAGAAATTTAAAGTGTGTGATTTCTTACAATTAAACAAAGTTTTGGATACATTTGATCCTTGAATGAGGGGCTTAGAGGCATATAAGTTCGCAATGTTTTGCAAAGGACATGTGAGCAACAGGGGAACAAAATGCCAAATATCGGGGTGTTGACCCACAAGCCAATCTGTGCGATATGGATCAAATTTAACCTAGGCGTGTAACTATCTTTCTATGTAATTTTCCTGGGTCTGCGCGTTGGGTGCTACGATGCGATCTTTTTCCAGTAGCTGCTCCTAGACTAATACTATCAAAACCAGTAGTGTCTTTACCAAAATGAAAAAGACAGATGTTTTGTTTCACCCGGCTGGTTCCCAAGGTTATCTGAGCCATAGCATATTTGAAGTAAACTCCCTGGTGATCAGGACAGAAATACAAGACAAACCACTGATATTTCCCCCACTATTGCCTGGCAAAATCCCTGCATGTCGCGGCGGTTGGGGGTCGGTGGAAGCAAATGACTAGTGCATTAGTTCCTTGTTCTTTGGATAAAAAGAATGTGCCAAGCTCTGTTAAATTAGATGACTAGTTCCCCTAGTTGACTTCGAGTTCCCTAGTTGACTCTAATGCAAATGAGCTTGAGACAATAGCGTTAACTAACTAAACAATTGGAAATTGTCATTAAGAACAAAAAGAATTAGGTTCTCCATTTAAAACTGGCCTTAGTAATTGAGGAGGCTGCCTACAATTGTTTCTGCCCTCGATCACCAAATACTTTGTTTCTCTGCAGTTCAAGTACACAAACATTTACCAGTCTGAGTTTTCACATATGGTTACCCTGGAGGGTTTGAACTTTATTGTAATCCCGGCATAATCAATCGAACAACTCCGAACAAAAAATCAATCGAACGCAATCAAACACCAATTGGATTGTTCGATTTTGTTCGGTAATTATGAAAATTAGACGTTCTTATAAAAAAAGAGTGTAAAACCACTCCCAATTTGGTACCTTTAGGGAGAAAAATCTAAGTATGTTTAAAGTTCGATTTCCGAACGTTCGATTTTGTTCGATTGTGAAGATTTTGCTGTGAGTTCGATTGTGTTTGATTGCCGAACAAGTCGAAAATCAATCGAACGATTGGTATTCAATTGAGTTTGATTACCGAACGTTCGATTGATTACGCCGGGTGTAATGTACATCACTGTGATCGTAGTTGCTATACACCCTAATTATTTATTATTAGGAGCCATAGTAGAGGCGTTGCTCGATCTAAACTTTTAAAATGACACCCCTCACACTAATCCCAGCAGACAATAATCCCAGCAAGTTTGGAGAGAATTCAATTGGGCCAATTTTATGTTAATTGAGAGGACTTTTTTAAAGCTCCAAAATGTCAAAATTATTATGCCGCAAAGGTTTCCTGTAAAAAGAATGCCTGATATTTGCGTAATTAGAAGATCCTTGCCGACCAAATGATCTACAAACCCAATGCAATGTGCCAGCCAAATTTCCCTTCTTAGAATGCTTAGTTTTGAGTTTGTTTGGCATGTGTTCAAGTATCAACAAGTAAACTGCAAAAGTGATGAGAAATGATGAGAAATGATAGACGCGTGTAGTATTAAGAAAACCGTGTGCATGATTTTTTATTTTCTTATCTAAATTGATTTTATGAGTAATTTTCCATTAAAAACTGTAAAAAATACGAAGTTTAACCTTAGAACGTGATATTTTGGAAAATATTTTCCAAATCAAAAATCCTGCACATGGTTTTTGGCTGTTGCTTTGAAAAGCAAACAGCCTATGTCATCGAGAATGTAAGAGTTTCCTTGTAACAATAGGACAGAGGAGGACTGTGATTGGCTCATGTTAACCTTATCAACCAATCACAAAGGGACAGGGACAGCTTCTTTGACAGGGTTCCAAGAGCTACCACAGGAATCCCGCATTCTAATTTTTTCTATATGTAGCATTTTGCAAACCTGCTATTCAAGATAAGTCGTGGTGGCAAGTTCTGTTATCGCGTCATTTGTTTACAGCACAGGTACTGTATCCGGGGTTCTAAATCTACTTTTTGCTTGTATCGTTTTTTCCTTTTTCTTCTTTTTTTTTTTCTTTTTTCTTCTTTTTCTTTGCCTTTCTTCTTAAATAACCTGAAGGGAGATTCTGTGGGGAAAAAGTCCTTCAAAAGTTTTTGTTTTTTCAAAAACAACAAATGTTAAACTTTTGCCTGTTAATTTATTTTTTTCCATCAAAGAAACAACAAATAATCAGAACAATTTTTATTATATAAACCTCAGTGTTTTACAGGGATTTCTGCCACTGAGAAAAACCGTATATTTTCACATGTGAAAATATCATCCAATATGTTTTCTTCTTCGTGGCCAATAAAAGGCGCTTTCCTGGAGCATGGCAGTGTTTCTTGTTTGTATAATAAACAAAATAATACATGAACGCTTGGAGATATGGAATTTATCTTCTCGTGTTCACATTTGATATCGCACTCAAAATCTTGACTTTGGTAAGAAATTCCACTAAATAGTTTAAACGTCCAAAAACGCCATTCTTTTAGCTTTAAAATGATACCAAAGTTAGGTTCAAAGTTTAGGTTCAATTGCGGCCCAACACGATTTTTTTCTGTGGACACCTCTCCAACCTATATCTATACCTTAAATACTTCAATGACCTCAAGACTTTGGTGTTATCATTGGTATATATTCAATAATAATTTACGGAAGTTGCAAAGAATTGACATTTGGGATTTTTGTCAGTGGAAGAAAAAAGCAAGATTTAGAATTCTGGCCAACATTTCTCAACTTTTGCAGATTACTTGTCGATATTTGAACACATGCCAAACAAAATCGAAAGCATTCTAAGAAGGGAAATTTGGCTTGCACATTGCATTGGGTTTGTAGATAATTTGGGAGGCAATGATCTTTTTAGAGGAAATCTTTGTGGCATAATAATTTTCACATTTTGGAGCTTTAAAAAAGTCCTTTCGAATAACACAAAATCGGCCCAATGAATTCTATCCAGACTTGCTGGGATTATTGTCTGCTACTGAGGGATTAGTATGAAGATTATAAAAGTTTAGATCGATCAACGCATCTACACTAGGCCCCTAATAATAAACAAGAGTGTGGTTATTTCATTGCTATAACAACCCCGGTCACAACAAAATACACAACTATTAAGTTCAAACCCTCCAAGGTAACCATGTGAAAGCTCAGTCTGGTACAAGCTTGTGAGCTTGAACAGCAGGCAAACCAAGTTTTGTGGGCAAAGGCAGAAAAAATTGTAGGCAGCCTCCTTAACTACAGCATATCTTACATCTTTATTTTCTTACAACATCTCGTATCTTTATTAAGATCCGTCAGATGAGAGTCCCCCCACAGGATATTTTCCTGGCATTCAGATGGGCAACGCTTATTATGTCAACCTCAATCTCAATTTCTAACCTCCATCTCGTTTTTTAGGAGATCGATTCGCATGCCACCATTGGAAACAAACTGAGAGTATTCAAAGAAAGACCTCTTGATGGAACAGATAATTATCTTCAACGCGTGATTAAGGAAGAAGTAGTTGAATATGAAGACTATAGTTTCTCAAACACAGACGAAGGAGAAGAGATCTCGTCTCGGGTTGGTTCGGTAAATCAGCACAGAACTAGAAAATGTAACGTTAATGATTGCACTGACTTCGATGTCACAATCAAAACTGAAGAAAATGATGAAAAAATTGACCTTGCAAATATACTTGACGATGTACAAAACAATAGTTTGTTTGCAAGTCCGGCATTCGTTGAAGATCAGGATAAAAGTTCTGGTTATGTTAAGCAACAAAACTGTGAAGATTCTGGGGCAAGTTCTCAAGCCGGTACTGATGATGTTGATCGTGTTGTCAAGGAAGACAACATTGAAGTTGATGGCAAGCACCGTTTGAGGACTAGTGACTTTATTTCTGGAGAAAAACGAGAGTTACTCGGAGGTCATCCAAAAAATCCTCATGTTTTCTTGGATTCAGGGAAAAACCCTTATGAATGTCAATATTGCGGTAAATGTTTCGCCTCATTGAGGAGACACGAACGAGCACACACCGGAGTTAGACCATACGAGTGTGAAGAGTGCGGTAAGCGATTCATAGCATTGAGTGATTTAAAAAAACATAAACGAATACATTCAGGAGTTAAACCTTATAACTGCCGATATTGCAGTAAATGTTTTGCGCAATCGGGTAACCGTAGGAGACACGAAGGAACACACACAGGAGTTACACCACATGTGTGTGAAGAATGCGGTAAGGCATTCAAAACATCGAGTGATCTGACAGTACATAAACAAACACATTCAGGAGCTAGACCATATGAATGTGAAGAATGCGGTAAAACATACAAAAGATCGAGTCATCTAACACAACATAAACGAACACATTCAGGAGTTAAACCATATGAGTGTGAAGAGTGCGGTAAGCGATTCAACACCTCAGGGGACTTAAGGCATGGGTCTCATTTGCATTCAAAATGGCGGATCAAAAACGGTAGGGGGTGGCTATCTTCAATAGTTTTGCTTCTCCCACTGTCAAACATGGTTAAGGTTGTTAACAGTCATGATATAAGTAAACGTTGTGTTTTGTTTCCATAGAAACATGGAATGTGACCTTTGAACCTAGCATTTAAGCAATTTTCAGAAAAGCCCTAGGGAGGTCCGCAAAAGTTACAAACTTTGAGGATTTAACAATGTGATGTGTTTAAGGTCCCCACAGGCATATCTGACCCAATTCGAGAAAATGTCCATTTCATTAGGAATCCTATTTTAGGACACTGTGAAATTTGATATCCTTTAATAACTTCAAAATTAGAAATGTTGTGCAAGATATCGAATTGGAGTGATAAATACTACCTGATAGCCTAGCATTTCCATAGGATGGTTTTAAGAGAGAGATGAATTTTCCGATACTCCCGAAGCTTTGAAGTTTCATTTCTTAAAATTGAGGTCAAAGGTTAAGATTTGGTTTCCATGGGGACAACAATCAACTAAATTATCAAGAATGACGATGCCTATCGCATTATATAAGAACAAGGAGCCTATCTTTAATTCACCCAATTTAAGGACCGATTGAATGTTTTTAAGGGCGTGGCCGCATGGACCCATGCCTTAAGTCCCCTGAGACATCGAGAGAGCTAAAGATGCATAAAGGAACACATTCAGGAGTTAAACCTTATGAATGCCAATATTGCAGTAAATGCTTCGCAAGCTGGAGTGGCCGTAAGAGACACGAACGAACACACACAGGAGTTAGTCCGTATGAGTGTGAAGAATGCGGTAAGGCATTCAAAACTTCGAATGAGCTGACAAGACATAAACGAACACATTCGGGAGTTAAACCATATGAGTGTGAAGAATGCGGTAAGCGATTCATAAGATCGAGTAATCTAACACGACATAAACAAACACATTCAGGAGTTAAACCTTATGAATGCCAATATTGCAGTAAATGCTTCGCAAGCTGGAGTAGCCGTAAGAGACACGAACGAACACACACAGGAGTTAGTCCGTATGAGTGTGAAGAATGCGGTAAGGCATTCAAAACATCGAATGAGCTGACAATACATAAACGAACACACACAGGCGTTAGACCATATGAGTGTGAAGAATGCGGTAAGGCATTCAAAACATTGAATGAGCTGACAGTACATAAACGAACACACACAGGAGTTAGTCCGTATGAGTGTGAAGAATGCGGTAAGCGATTCATAAGATCGAGTAATCTAACACGACATAAACAAACACATTCAGGAGTTAAACCTTATGAATGCCAATATTGCAGTAAATGCTTCGCAAGCTGGAGTAGCCGTAAGAGACACGAACGAACACACACAGGAGTTAGTCCGTATGAGTGTGAAGAATGCGGTAAGGCATTCAAAACATCGAATGAGCTGACAATACATAAACGAAGACACACAGGCGTTAGACCATATGAGTGTGAAGAATGCGGTAAGGCATTCAAAACATCGAATGAGCTGACAGTACATAAACGAACACACACAGGAGTTAGTCCGTATGAGTGTGAAGAATGCGATAAGGCATTCAAAACATCGGGTGAGTTGACAGTACATAAACGAACACATTCAGGAGTTAAACCTTATGAATGTCGATATTGCAGTAAATGTTTTACACAATCGAGTAACCGTAAGAAACACGAACTAAGTCACTACGGAAATAAGATCATATGAATACGAAGAATGCGGTAATACGTTCATAACATCGAGTCAAATAATCGCGCCGATCTCTTCAGTCTCGCCAATCGCAGGAAATAGTGCGCACGCGATCATATGTTTCCATATAATCTCACCGATCGCGTTAAATGAGTCCAGGATATGAATGTTTTGCGCGCCATTTTGAAAGTGTACGCGATCGAAATGACTGCTGATCTCGAAACAATGAATTGTGGGATACATTCCAATCGCATCAGTCGCGTTCGGACGCTTTTGAATATCTCCATATAATCTCATTCAATCTCATTCGATCGTTTCAGTCTTTCCGATCGCGAGAGAAGTGTCTCCATATAATCTCTTGGATCGCGAGTGCAAAAGTAAAAAAGAAAAGTAAAGTAACTTTATTTAACGTCGATAACTCGTAATAGCCTTCGGCTAACAAACCTGAGGTCGAAGGTGCACCTCTTTACCCCCTTTCTCTTATCAGAGCTCCAGGTGAAAGGAATTCAAAGCTATAAACAAGCTACTCGGAACAGAGAAAAGTCGATACGGTTGGTCGATCCGGGACCGTGTACAAACACACTCCGCCATCTAGCCGTATCGATTGCGTGCATTATTTCATGCTATTGGCGAGACAGAAGGGATCGAAGAGATTATATGGAAACCAGCCTTAAGGGTATATAAACTAAGTACATTTCGGGGTTAAGATGGCCTATGACTAAATCAGCAGAATCCATATTATTTTGACACATTTAAGAACAACTCATGCCAAATGAAACCGGTACAAGACTTTTCCTATTTATTTCATGGTGAATATAATGTGCAGAGAACCGTTTATCTTCTCCACATCAGAGAATATCTGACTATTTTTCAGGCACATGGGGTGATTTACTTTTAGGGTGTGGTTTCCAGCGAATTAGCCATTAACCCACCACAGCCCTTTTAACTCGTGCAGTATGCTAAAAGCATATCAAATGAGTTATTGTCATTGGCGAAGCTCAACCAGAGCAACAGGATAATACTTATATTATACTTGGGTATCCGAAGCTCCGATTTCTGCGTTGCACATACAAGTCACACTTTCCACAAGATCCCCTCTAACAGACGAAATAAGTATCAATAAGTAAACAACCTCATTTGACAAGATTTATTTACAAATGCATCTTAAAGAGCCCTAGTCAGCCACTCCTTTGTTATTGTTTTCAGTCGATATCAGACAACGAATTACGTGTACAAATCTTGAAATAGTCTTCTAAAAACGAAGTTTTATTATTCATTTATCGAATTCAATCGCAAATATTGCACTACATTCCCTAAATCAGCCGATGGAAATGGATGCTTTCTCTGTCTTCGTATGTTGCTAGGATGACAAAATGGAGGCTGACAGAGGCTCTTTAATGTGCTACCTTTGTGTCCCGGAAACAAAGTTGCGAAGAAAAGGAGTGGGAATAGACCTCTTTACCTTGGGCGTAATGTTGTCCCATTTCGGATCACGTGGCATTCCCATGAGTATTCTTTCTTGGTTTTTCTGCTACGCACCAAAGGATAAATGAATATGAAAGCATTCCAAACAAAGAGAGAATATACTCATGGAAATGCCACGTGATGTGAAATGGGCAACGTTAACGCCTAAGGTAAAGAGATCTATTTGGAATTACCGCAATGAAATGGTCACTTTTTGACAAACATATTGTAGCACTTGAAGTCATAAATGTAAGGTAATATACCTTATGTACGCTAGCTATGGTGAACATGCAAATGAACCTCTTGCGGTTATCACTTTCGCGTGCCACTCGTTCAGCTGGTAGTGTTTGACTGTAGCTCGACGAGGGTAACACAGATTCGCAGAAAATTTAGATAATCTCGTATCTTATCCTTGTTCCATAATGTGGAGCGTACCAAGCCTCGTTTCCATGTTTAAAATGACGCCGGTACGAGGCTTGGTACGTTTGTGCTTTTTGGAGACCGACGAAAAGATATGAAAGGGTTACCGATTTTTTTTTTCGACAAAACAACGGGAACGTCGTTATCTGTCCGCTACTGCGTACCAAGCCTCGTTTTCATGTCCAGCGTGCATAAGGTCTTTATTGGTTCTTCAGCGGCGTAGCCAAGAATTTCTGAAGGGGGGGGGGGGGGGGGGGGGTGATAGGGAAAACATGGGACGAAAATGCGCAAATTTTCTCCAGCAAATACAGTAAATGTATGGGAAAATTTCCGAGAATGGGGGGGGGGGGGGCGGAACCCCCTGGACCCCCTGGCTACGCCCCTGTTCTTCTTTATCTGGCGATTGTCTTGTCTTCTTTTCTGGGATCAAGATCCCTATGTGATACAAAAATAGTTTTAAATGGCGAAATGCAGACCTAAAGACAAGGTTTTAGCAGTCCTAGTGACAACTCTCTCTTTCACTGAAAGTGAAAATATAGGGACAGAAAGTTGCAAATTTCTTTCAGCAAGTACAGTAATTATAGTAGTTACCATTTTCCAATTACTTTAAAAGGCGCTGCATGCTTTTTATATATTATTTTTTATAGAGTTGTATTATATTTTATTTCATTTGCTGAATTGTAACATAAGATATGTAATATTTTCTATATCTTGTGGATGAATAAAGGCTATTATTACTCAGACTCGAACAATTGCCGTTTTACGAGCATGTCGACTCTCCAAAATGCCTTGGAGTTGAAATTGATAAAATGATTAGTTTAGTTAAAGAATCATATATAAGAACTGCATAAAAGGTTTAATTTTCAAAATTCACGTTTTCTAGTATCTAATTGGTCGACAGCGTATCACGTGAACGTGGAGAAATTCGACTGTTTCCTTGGAGACAACTCGGAGGGCAACAGTATGTTTTATTAGGTCATTCGTTCCGTTATGTTCCCTCTCTACAAAGCTAGTTCTCCCTGATTTTGACTTCTTCCCCTTGTGGGAAAACATTAAGGGATGAACTTCAAAGGCTTCAAAACAGCTGCGCGGGTCATAACGGGTGCAAATGATAACATTCGTTCCTCTGAGATTTTAAAAGATCTCAAGTCGGATACACTTAAAGGAGGCATGCAAAAAACAAAGGTAACTTGATTTTCAAAATATTAAAAGAGCACTCGGAACCTTAATTCGCCTGAGAATGAAAGGTATTTATCGATGCCTGGTCAACCTTAGCCTTCCTGTGATGACGCAGCAATTAGGGAACTGTATTTTGTCACTTTTTTTAGTGGCCTGAAACCAGGGTCTGGAGGTCGGGGGGTGGCCGATCCCGCTTACACGGCAACATCACGCGCATCCCGCGCGTTTAGGAATAATGCAATCTAAAATACAGAAAACGGGTACAGAAAAATGTATTGGTATCACAATGTATATAATCACATTTTCCTGAACGACAGGCTTAAAAAGTGCCACTGAAGTGCCACGTTTTTGTTTGTCCGTGGGATGAAATTGTGGGATATATGAAGAATGGTTCATGTGGCTTAACAAGACAAAGAAGAACAAAGACCTGGCTGTGTGATTTTCTCTAGAAAAACGCCAAGAATCGCGTACAAAACAAATTAGAATCGCGGTACAAAACAAATAAGTACGGCAATACCATAAAATATTGACGCCTAGCGTGGAAGGGGTCGCAAAAAAAAAAATGACCCCGACGTGATTCGAACACGCAACCTTCTGATCTGGAGTCAGACGCGCTACCATTGCGCCACGGAGTCAGGTCTTGAGAGTCATGAAAAGAGTGAATGTGTTAACTCTTCAAATGGTGTTGAGGGATCGCCAAAAAAAAAACATTGCACTGACCCCGACGTGATTCGAACACGCGACCTTCTGATCTGGAGTCAGACGCGCTACCATTGCGCTACGGAGTCAGGACTTGGAATAGTTGGTGCCGCAATAAATCTGAATGCACAGTACAACATTGGGTTTTACTAAATGACATTGAAGTATTTTCTACTTCACTGTTGAATGACTTGCAATGACAAAATTGCCAATTTAAAGTATACAACAAAGTTGAAAAAATCCCGCAGGGGAGCAACTAATTGTCCTCAAATTAAATTGCATTTGCTAACCCGCGTTATGGCAGCGAATACTTAAGCCAGATTTTTTGTAGAACTTCGAGCAATTTTGCCAGAAAGCGGCAAAAAATCTTGCTACTCGAAATAAAAAAAGTTGTTGCTTTGAATTTAGTCTCATTTCATAGGCCTTCATGGTGTGTTCGTGTATTATCGCGCCGGTAAAAAATTTCCAGAGGAAGCTCAGAAAATAAATTTTAGTTTTTACAGATAGACGTATTTTTCGCACCTAAAATGGTGATGTCAATCAGAGCCTATTTTTGAGAATAAATACTAGTTTAATATACAATACTTTCGAGTCAGAATTATTCGCCACACGTCACTCATATTTTCTAGTGTATTCATTGTATAGTTATGATACCGCCGAATATACTAATGTATGAGACAAAATATACTAATATATAAATATACTAATGTGTGAGACAAAATATAAATAAAGAAGTGAAACTAAGGCCGTATTAGTACAATATCGGTAGACATTCCTAGGCCATTCGCGGTTGTAGCCATTTGGCTGCATATTGTCCCCGGAATCTCTCAATGCGAAATTTACCTTCATTCTATTTGGAGGACAAATATTTCGCAGTTATGTTACTTTACTTTTTGCGAAATTGGACCTCTGTTTATAGTGTCAATTCATTTTTATGTGAAGTAAGGTAATATACCTTATGTACGCTAGCTATGGTGAACATGCAAATGACCTCTTGCGGTTATCACTTTCGCGTGCCACTCGTTCAGCTGGTAGTGTTTGACTGTAGCTCGACGAGGGTAACACAGATTCGCAGAAAATTTAGATAATCTCGTATCTTATCCTTGTTCCATAATGTGGAGCGTACCAAGCCTCGTTTCCATGTTTAAAATGACGCCGGTACGAGGCTTGGTACGTTTGTGCTTTTTGGAGACCGATGAAAAGATATGAAAGGGTTACCGATTTTTTTTTTTCGACAAAACAACGGGACGTCGTTATCTGTCCGCTATTGCGTACCAAGCCTCGTTTTCATGTCCAGCGTGCATAAGGTCTTTATTGGTTCTTCAGCGGCGTAGCCAAGAATTTCTGAAGGGGGGGGGGGGGGGGGGGGGGGGGGGTGATAGGGAAAACATGGGACGAAAATGCGCAAATTTTCTCCAGCAAATACAGTAAATGTATGGGAAAATTTCCGAGAATGGGGGGGGGGGGGGGGGGGGGGGAACCCCCTGGACCCCCCTGGCTACGCCCCTGTTCTTCTTTATCTGGCGATTGTCTTGTCTTCTTTTCTGGGATCAAGATCCCTATGTGATACAAAAATAGTTTTAAATGGCAAAATTCAGACCTAAAGACAAGGTTTTAGCAGTCCTAGTGACAACTCTCTCTTTCACTGAAAGTGAAAATATAGGGACAGAAAGTTGCAAATTTCTTTCAGCAAGTACAGTATTATAGTAGTTACCATTTTCCAATTACTTTAATATTATAAAATGAAAGGCGCTGCATGCTTTTTATATATTATTTTTATAGAGTTGTATTATATTTTATTTCATTTGCTGAATTGTAACATAAGATATGTAATATTTTCTATATCTTGTGAATGAATAAAGGCTATTATTACTCAGACTCGAACAATTGCCGTTTTACGAGCATGTCAACTCTCCAAATGCCTTGGAGTTGAAATTGATAAAATGATTAGTTTAGTTCAAGAATCATATATAAGAACTGCATAAAAGGTTTAATTGTCAAAATTCACTTTTTCTAGTATCTAATTGGTCGACAGCGTATCACGTGAACGTGGAGAAATTCGAAATTCCCTGGCGACAACTGGGGGGCAACAGTATGTTTTATTAGGTCATTTGTTCCATTTGACTTCTTCCCCTTGTGGGATACTTGTGGGATACTTGTGGGAAAACATTAAGGGATGGACTTCAAAGGCTACAAAACAGAGCTGCGCGGGTCATCATGGGTGCAAATGATAACATTCGTTCCTCTGAGATTTTAAAAAATCTCAAGTCGGATACACTTAAAGGAGGCATGCAAAAAACAAAGGTAACTTGATTTTCAAAATATTAAAAGAGCACTCGGAACCTTATAAACTGGTAGTCAAGCCATAATTCGCCTGAGAATGAAGAGGTATTTATCGATGTCTGGTCAACCTTAGCTTTCGTGTGATGACGCAGCAATTAGGGAA
Source organism: Scolanthus callimorphus (assembly GCA_033964015.1). Taxonomy (NCBI): domain Eukaryota; kingdom Metazoa; phylum Cnidaria; class Anthozoa; order Actiniaria; family Edwardsiidae; genus Scolanthus; species Scolanthus callimorphus. The sequence goes on from CM066925.1 coordinate 7,483,153, forward strand.
CTATATTTTGTCACTTTTTTTTAGTGGCCTGAAACCAGGTCTGGAGGTCGGGGGGTGGCCGATCCCGCTTACACGGCAACATCCCGCGCATCCCGCGCGTTTAGGAATAATGCAATCTAAAATACAGAAAACTGGTACAGAAAAATGTATTGATATCACAATGTATATAATCACATTTTCCTGAACGACAGGCTTAAAAAGTGCCACGTTTTTGTTTGTCCTTGGGATGAAATTGTGGATATATGAAGAATGGTTCATGTGGCAAACAAAGACAAAAAGAACAAATACCTGCCTTGTCTTGATGACGTCACAAAAACAAATTTTCGATTTAGCAATATTTGTCCTTGGATTTGGAAAGGGCATAAAAAATGAATGCTACACACCAAAAATGAGGTGAATCGGTTGCAACGAGACCAAGATATGGTCCCCTGAAGACATAATTTTCTTTAAGAAATCACTATTTTGGTTGCGTTCATAAAGTTTTAAACGCAGTCTAAAATACAGTGATTTGTTAAAACAAATTATGTATTCAGGTGGACATTTCTCGGTCGCGTTTCAACCGATAGATTTGCCCCTTTTTTGCATCGATTCTCTTTCCACTTTGTCTTTCATTAATCTTGGACTAAAATGGGAAATTCAACATTTTTCTAATTATGACGTCACACTTGAGTACTCTATTTCAATCAACGAAATAGGCAATATTTCTTGTGATTTTTCTAGAAAAACGCCAAGAATCGCATACAAAACTTAGAATCGCGGTACAAAACAAATAAGACGGCAATACCATAAAAATTGACGCCAAGCGTGGAAGGGGTCGCAAAAATTGACCCCGACGTGATTCGAACACGCAACCCTCTGATCTGGAGTCAGACGCGCTACCATTGCGCCACGGAGTCAGGTCTTTGGAGAGGAAAAGAGAATGTGTTAACTCTTCAAATGGTGTTGAGGGATCGCCAAAAAACATTACACTGACCCCGACGTGATTCGAACACGCAACCTTCTGATCTGGAGTCAGACGCGCTAACATTGCGCCACGGAGTCAGGTCTTGGGAGTCATGAAAAGATGTGTTACTCTTCAAATGGTGTTGAGGGATCGCCAAAAGAAAAAAAATTACACTGACCCCGACGTGATTCGAACACGCAACCTTCTGATCTGGAGTCAGACGCGCTACCATTGCGCCACGGAGTCAGGACTTGGGAGAGGAAAAGAGAATGTGCTACTTTTTCAAATGGCGTCGAGGATCGCCAAAAAACATTGCAAGACCCACCCGACGTGACTTGAACACGCAACCTTCTGATCCTGGAGTCAGACGCGCTACCATTGCGTCACGGAATCAGGTCTTGCGTGTGGAAAGAGAATGTATTAC